>APFE030421749.1:58738-101447 GCA_000404065.3 Pinus taeda | reverse complement strand
TAAAAGTTATAACATTTTAATATTAGTTAAATTAATTCAAATAAAAGTTATAACATTTTAATATTAGTTAAATTAATTCAAATAGACTATGAAGTATTACCTAATTTATAATATTTTAATTTTTTTCAACATGCAATATTTTATTAAAGAATGTAGAACTACATTATTAGTTTTAATAAAAAATAATTGAAAATATGTTGAATAATGCAGTAAGATAGATAAGTGATAACACACTATTCACACAATAAATGGAATATGCACTTTAAGAAAACCTAGACCTAATGAGAAGTTGTGCTCTTTCCTTTTCAATATGAAAAGTGAATAAAAAAAACGTGAAAAGTGAATAAAAAGCTAGTATTTATTATGGTGATAAAATAATAATTAAAATAATAAAATAAGAGTTTTGAATTAATGGTGGATAAAATAATAACTAAAATAATAAAATAGAAATTTGATTATGGTGAAAATAAACAATAAATAATTAAAATAAGAGTTGGCGTTTTTAAAGTGAATGACATACATTTGTATTATATTTCAATTATTTAATTATATATTTACACAAAATTGGATATATAATTAAATTATGTATCCAATTAGTCACCACTCTACATACTTTTGATAGACCCATAGTGAGATAAACAAGATACATGAAAAGACATGTTTTTATCCATTGGATATTTTAGATAGTACAACAAATAGATAATAAGAATACATGAAAAATTGTGTTTCTTACCCATTTTGCATACTTTCCACCATTATAGATCTATTTTAACCACAGATCTAGCAAGAGCCGAGAAGGATCAAATCTCTTGAGGTGCAACTTATTTTATAATTCAAAACTTGAATAATTTTTTTTCTCTTTGACATATTTAATCACTTTGAAAGCTTCGTAGATATGTGATTAAAATAGATCTATATTGGTCCTAGTGTAATTTTCACCCAGTGTAATTTTTCATTGTTTAAATTACATTTTTCAAAGTGTAATTTCATGCCTAATTTACTTGGGCTCTTGAATTGTGTACACTACACTACATTTTCTCTTATTTTTAAATTTTTAAATACACATAAATATTACATAACCCTCCATATTACAAAATCCTCTTCTAGGAATTGAGAAAAAGACCACGATCAAGTACTTAACATACCAACACACGCTATTCAATATGAAATTATAATATTAAAAGTGTTTATAATATATTAACTTCTTCTTCTTCTCTTCTCTCTTTTTTCTTTTCTTTTCTTTTTAAATATATTATTTATGACTTATTTTAATTTATTATTATTAACAATATTTTTAAAGGTATATTTTATTTTCATATTAAGAATTGAATGAATTATATATCTCCCTATTATTACTGGTATTATGAAGTAATTGTTTCTTTTTTACTTTATGGATCCTTTAGTTTAAGGATTGAAATATTTTATTATGATAAACATTATGTGTATATAAAGGTGATATTGAAATAAAGTAGTCAACAAATTATGTTACTTCATATAGCTATAAAAATATATTATTCATGGTTGTAAGTGAGAGTGAAAAGTTTTTACCACTTCTCCTTCAAAAGAATATTTTATTGTCTTTTTATTTCAATAATTCTACTCTCACTATAATTGGTTGTAATATGGGTTGTAATATCAACAATCAAGTATAGTGAGAGTAGAATTATTGATGTTCTATAATGCTTTTAATAAAAGAAAACCAAATATCTAAATTCTTTTTTGTTTTTATGATATTTCACCTTTTTATTTAAATTTTTTTTTTTTGTATGTTAAAAGAGCAAGTATCAAATCTATGTTGAGCACAAGCATACTTATACATCTCTCTCATATTGGGTTGTAGAATGAGCATCATGGCTCAATAAACCCATGGTGAGATAGAATGAATATCCATCAAAGAAATATTTTTTATGTACATCTAATATATTTCATTATGGGTCTATCAAAGGTATGAAAAGTGGATAGTCATTGGATGTTGAATTTAATTATACATTCAAAGTGTTCTTATACTTGAATTTGAGTAAACCTATAAGGGGATAAATCAAAAGCAATTAAAAGATAGTTTTTCTTTCCCTCCAAACTATTTACCCTTATGATTGACATTATCATATTGAATATTGTTAGTTATTTCAAATTTAAAAATTGAACTTGATACTACAATTTTATTTTAAGGTCACTTTTTAACTCAAAATTTCTCTAAAGATCCATGGAATATCATCTAAATTTTCTTAGAAGTTGCCCTTTTAGTCCAACGTGGTAGATTTCATACTACCACCCTTTTTGTTTCTTTGGTTTTTTTTTTTTTCCCTATAGAATTGTATCTTCTAGAAATATATATTTTTTCCGAGATCCTTTTGTGGATACCAATAGGTTATGCATCTTCATCAAGTGACCACTTTGGAGGTGCCACCCCCTTTAAAGTACAAGTTAATTTTGATATTCCTATATTTAAAGGCTAGATAGATGCAAATGTTCTAGACAAATGATTAAATCTCCTAAAAGCGTTTTTTTTGAGTCCATAATTTTTTTGATAGGGAAAATATTACCTTTGCCCTAAGATCTCCCCCCATGTCAAGAATTGGTGGGAAAATCACTATGAGAAAAAGGACATGAAGGAATCCACAATACTTTTAGTCGCACCCACTTGGGACTCTTTTAGGGATGTTGTTAAGGAACAATAATACCCTGTTGGAAGCTACGAAGAATAGTACATGAGATGTACCACAATATGGAAGGAAGGGGACAAAGCAGTGCCAAAGTTCACAAATATCTTTCATACCTTTCACACCAAGCTAGGTATCAAGGACTCTAAGTGACATTTGGTGCTCAAATATTGTGGTTGTCTGCTCAAATACAGCCAAATAGAAATGGATTTCTTAGGCATATCCTTGCTTAGAGTAGTATACTGATATATTGCTAAAATTGAGCAAAAATTCAAACAGAACAATCAAAACTTTGGATATACAAATACTTCAGCATCCCAAAACTGTAGGGCACAGGACAGATCTAGGGTGGACCACCCCAAGACTTGCCATCGAAGTCAAAAACAAAGAATAGTAATGAGAAAATGAAGAAAGACATGGGAAAGTGGTGTGAGTTCCATAAGAGCCCCACTCATGACACTAATAAATGCCAGTCAAAGCAGCCATTGATGGCTGAGCTAAAATCTTTAAAGTTAGACACAACTTTTGACTCTGAACTAGACTTAGACAATGAGAAGCAAATCATTGATGTGAAACCTACTGCCACCATTTCCACCGCCAAGGTCTAGCAAAGTAAGCTTGAAGATCTAGAGGAAGGTGAGCATCTCTTTCACTAAAAAATGTGGTTGAAGTGTGCTCCACTTTGTTTCATTGTCGATAGTAGGAGTCAAAAAAGCATCATATTAGTAGATGTCATTAAGCAATTAGGCCACACTCCACTCACACACTCCCACTCAATTGATTTCTTGTTAGATTCACATATTTTAATACCACCATTCTCTAGAAGAGGTTGCTTGTGTTCCTTGGGATGTTGTTGTTGGGGAGATCCAGAGATGTTAAGGAATTTGGCAAAAGGGGGAGGTTGCTCATGAGTGCGTTTTGGGATAGATCTAGGTAAGAAAGAGATGTAAAATTGAAGAATGATTGCAGGATAATGCCTATCACTAGATTCCCGTCCAAACATAGTGTAATCAAATTATTCCCCAACAGGCCGAGCAATTCAGGAATGCTTTCGCTCAAAAAATTATTACTTGCCAACATATCAGCAAGGTTAGATAGGCCTCCAAAAGGCAAAACAATGTTACCTCTAAGAAAATTATACGATATATCAAGAGTTCTTAAGCTTGTTAGAGCTCCCATGGATTCCATAATAGGATCAGAGAATGAGTTTTTATTAAAAGTCAACATGGATAACCGACTTAGATTTATGATGCTGGAAGAAATGGAGGAGGAGAGTTGATTTGAATCTAGGTAAAAAGTAGTTAAACTCTACAAATTTCTGATGGATTGAGGAATAACACCTGTTAGTCAATTTATCGAGAGAGACAAGGGCATATCAATGATGGTAGAAGGTATGGAAATGATAATATTTATATTGTCCAGAGAAAGATGGGTTAAGGCTACAAGGCCAAAAATAGAAGATGGGATTGTTCCACCTATATTTTTCTAGCTGAAAATAATGAACTTGTTGAGATAAGAGAGGTTACTGATGGGGTTTGATAGATTTCCACTCATGTATTCGTTGTTGTTTCTATGATATTCATTGAGAATAAGATTTACCACTCCAACATTTTTGGGGTCACACAATACACCGTTCCATTGGAAACTCATTTCCTGTCCATGTTTTAAGCACTCCAGAGGGATCCTGAATAATGTCTGCTTTGAAATATAATAATGTAGCCAAGTCTTTTTCAACACAATCTACATTTTGGCCTTGGCATAATGAGTTTAATGGCATAATAAGTAGTAATATAAAAAGTTGCAATAAGCCTGGAATTACTAGGCCACACTCCTCCATTGCAGTCGACAATAGGAAATTAGGAGACCAAATCAAAGCAAAGCAAAACATAATTTAACTTCACACTACGTACCCTTTGGATTACACAAAAACATTGCACAAATTTATACAATTGAGTCGCATAACATGATTTTTGTACAATCTAGTTAGTTGAATAATATGTATTTTCTGTTAATCGAATAAACTACAGAAGAACACACAATAATTCACTTTCTTGGGATTCTTGAGTGTATGTATGCACTAGAAATGAAACTTTAATTCTCCTCGAACGTGGTGCTCTATATAGAATTCCACCTCAACAGACTGAGTATGAAACTTTGATGGCATAATTTGAATAACATATGTTGCAAAATGGGAAACACGAACAATGTGGGATGTGGGGTTGAAGGGTGGGTGGGTGGTTCAATGAAGTCACAAATGAGGTCTTCCATAACCAATAGAAATGGCTAGGTATGGAAGTGCTATGTTCTAGGTGTTGGCACAAAAGGAAAATGGATGATGTCTAGATTCTTTGATTCTTCAATGAAAACCCCATACAACATCAAATTTCACTGATAGACTCCTCATAGCCTTCTTAACAACCTTCGAATCTATTATATCTTTACCATATGCTCTTAACTAGTTTACTACATTCATCATTCGAGTCATATATTTGTAAATGGAATCAAAAGCCTTCATTTTCATATTTTGAAAACTCCACCTAAGAGTCTATAGATTTTCTATTTTTACTTTTTCTATGCCTTAATAAGAAATCTATAAAACGTGTTATGCTTATTTAGCATAATTTGTTACTACAACTTTTGGAAACTTTGAGTCTTCTAATATATTTTATCTAGTTCTAAACCTATTTATAATTACATCCCAACAATATTAGAATGAAGGAAAATTTTCATCTTGATTAACCAAATTTCCTATTTTCACCTATCAAAATTGGTCCTTGAGGCTATCCTAGATTGTTGCTAGACATTACTGGTTGAATTGTTGATCTTTTAAAGTTTTGATGATGGAAGAAGTAATAACTTTAACCATTAGAGCTTTAAGGGCCCTATGGACAAGGGTTTTCACTATGTTATAGCTTTTTCATATACCAACACGATCCAATAATATTACACTGTCAAATATATCAGTGCTCTAACTAAGAAGGATCAACCATACCCTTAGCCATACTATCAAATTAAACTAGTACATCATAGTATCTTCCCAAGTGTCATTCTTGATGCCACTATAGTAGTTAGGAAGTCAAGTGTTTGATCTAAGGTTGGTTTCAAGATACCTACAAAACTTTTGATTTACCTAATGGTACAGGGAAGTGAGATTCCCTATATTGGTATGTCGAATGTAGTAGTACTTGAAGGGGTACTAGTAAGGGTAACAAGGGTTTCCAACTAGGTGAACGATATGTTTCCAACCATATGTAGTTCATGCATGTATTCATCCTAAATCACAGTTTTACCCACTAACAACTTATCCTTAAATTTGGAAGTAATAATACTTTTAACATTATCTAAAAACAAAATTATCTCAGATCCTCATACTCAATTGACCCAAAAAAAATTTAATTCATTTTTAAAATATTTTGTAGTTTATCTAGTGAGAATCGCTCATTGCTCTCGAGCATGACCTCACTTCTCAGAGTGTTCACTTGAACTGCTTTGCAAAACGCCACATCACTTGTTGCCCTATCTCATTTGTTGTACATCCCAACTACTCATCTGTTTGGGAATCCCTATTCCTATTATTCATTTATTCAAATTTGTTTTTTTTTCCTATAGAGAGCTTGTATTTTTTTTTCACAATTAAATTAATTCTTTACATTAAATGGAAAAAATATTTATTTATCACTCTAATATTATTATTAGAATTAAACAAAACTCATTCAAATTCAAATTTAGAATTTTTTTGTGATTTCCATCTCCAATTCTCTCCTCACAAAATTTAAACTTAATAAAAACCAAATTTCATATAAATAAATTAATAATGTATACCAATGAAAAACTAATACGGATTATTTTATATCACACTATAATGACGCCATACATGGTCAAATTGTTCTTTACTTTTAAGTAAAGTGAAAGAAATCAATGACATATACGTTACGTGTGTACTCTATATTCAAAAAGGCCCTCCCCAGCCATTCCGTTTCGAAATTCCGTCCCAGTGCTTTAAAAATCAATTGCTTTCAACTTTACCCTCACTCATTTTGTTATATTTTTGAGTGTGGATAACACTTTATTTTTTATGTTTTTGTAAATTATTATTTTGATTTAAGAAATATGATCTTAATAGATTAGTCATAATTATCAAGCAACTTACGTCAAACTATGACCGGACCCCTGTCCTCTCCGTTAAGTTTGATCAACCTTATAATTAAACATCATATTGTGCTGTAAAATTTTAGCTCAAAAAAACATACTTCATTAAACTACACCATTTTTAATATCCTTCTCATCTTCCTTTTATTTAAAAAAAAAAAAAATTCCCTTCAAAATTGCCTATTAAAATTGTCATGTAGGTTCAAATTGACATATATATTTAAATTCAAATACCACCATAGAAAAGAGTATAAATAAATTTGAAGGTTTATTTAGCACTTAAACCTAGTATACAATTTTATCTAATTAACCTTGTCACTCAATAAAACTTATAATATTTCATCATTTTTTACCAAATAATATTATTGAATATTATAAAATGATGATGACGATGATTAACGTCCATTGAGATCAAACTTTGGTCTATCGGACCTAAAGAAACGAATTATTTAGTCTGATTTAAGATTTTATTCCTATGCTCAAAAAGCTTGGAGAGAAGTCTCCCAAGCTCACTATAATTTTGACACCGTAAAAGGCTAGGAAGGTCAATATTGCAACAAAGATTATGAAACTAAGATCTAATGTGGTTGTACGTGAGGCGCTCTAAGAGCAATGTGTTCATATTCTCACAGAGATGGCAAATCTTTTCCATCCATGGTGTTTTAGGAACTGCCCAACAACCCGTTTCAGTATGGAGCTCATTAGAGTTCGTTCTGACCTTGGCTATATTAATTTTCTTCTTTGAGCTAATTAAAACAGAGAGATACTTTTGATCTTCTAGGGTGGGGTTGATGACCTCCTTATAATATCTTAATTTTATTTTAGCTGCTAAATCTTTCTCACAACACATTTTTTCTTTGAACTTAGAAGTAACAATATTTTTAATGTTATTAATGTTTTGCAATGCAACATTCTCATCGATCTCCCAATGGTTTAACCAGGCCCTCATGTCTTTATACCAACCTCGTTTGAGCCTTAGGTGGTTTTGGTTGGAATTTAAAGCTAGCTTAGGAAGTCTATGGTCTCCTATGTTATTGAGTTTGTGCTTGTACAACAAAAGCCTAGTCATAGCTAGGTTCTCAATAGGGGAAAGACCCACTTCTATCAGGAGGATAGGATAGGGTGTATTGCTTTTAATTTTAAGGTTATACGTTATAAAATGCTTTTGGATTTGCTCAATCTTTCTCCAAGATTCTCCAGAGATGCTGCAACCCCAAACCTCACATCCATATAAGATAACATAAGTGACTAAAGTTTCAAAGAGGAACTTCTTTCTATCCCACATTACGAGGTTCGCCATTTTACAGATATTTTCAAGACCAAAATAAGTTCTCCACCCCCATTAATCCTTTTCTCAATGCTATAGTTCCAATTGAGCTTGTGATGAATATCAATTCCTAGGTACTTGTAAGAAGACACTTCCTCCAAGTTACTATTGTCATACATAAAATTAGCGTAAGTGTCCCTCTTGGATTTGATAATCATAGCTTTTGTTTTGTCAGTGTTAACAGTCATACCCATGGTAGACCAGAAATCCTTAAGAAAGTTAAGTTGCTTATCAAAATCAGATGGGCACCTTGCGAGAAGAACAATGTCAGCAACATAGAGAAGAAGGATGATGACTATCCTAGCTAAGATCATGCCAGCACAACCTGCTTCCTTTAAAAAACCTTCTAGCTTGTCGATGTAAATGCCAAATAGGGTAGGGGAGAGGGGGCAACCTTGTTTAACTCTGATATTACACTTAATATCGTCCAACCACCCCTCATTTCTCTTTAGCTTGGCAATTAAATTATTGTATAACCTTATAGCAACAACTCTCAACCTGAAAGGAACCCTTAGCTCTTCTAATCTATTCCATAGGTTGTTTCTAGGAATTGTATCGAAAGCCTTTCTAAAGTCTATAAAGCAGTAAAAGAGATTGGATTTATCATTGTGGCATTCCTCCACAATGATTCTAAGTGTAACGAGGTGGTCCGTTGTTGAGTGTTTCCTTCTAAAACCCGCTTGGCCTTTAGCCCGCTTACCTTCACTTTCAAGCCATATGCTCAACTTCTTTTCCAAAATAATACCATATAACTTGGAGAAGAGAGGGTTGATCATAATTGTATGATAATTAGAGGGGTTATTTGTATCCCCAACTTAAAAATAGGGATAATGAGGCTCTGAGTCCATGGTTTATGGAACCCTTGCTTGACTGAAAAGCTTGTGGATGTGGGGGATGAGGATAAGACCTCCAATTTTTAAGATTTCTGCCTGGTAACCCTCAATGTCCTTAGCTTTCCCATTTTCCAAGCGTTTAACCCCAAAATCAATGTCTTCTATTGAGAAAACTTCTTTCGTTGTGAGCAAGGTTTTAAAGTTATCCATGATATTTGGAGATTGATAAAGCTTTTTAAGATAGGAATTCCAGTGATGTAAAGCAATTTTACTATTATCCTTAGTTTTCCTAGTTAGAGTCTGCCTCCATAATTTCTCAGGAGCTACCTTAGAGAGGTGTAAGGATTCTCTTGTCTTTTACGAATATGCTGCATTTTTTTCCTTTTGGTTAGGGCTTTGTATATTTTTATCTTGCCAATTTTAAGAGATTCATCAACAACTTCCTTAAGTGCTCTCCTCGCACTTTTACAATCTGTCATACCATGGGTTGGTTTTGTTATTTCTTTTATTACTTGAAACTTCAATTGCAAACTTGTTAATAGAATAAGAGAGGCTTGTAGTAAAATTATGATAGAGGTCTTCTATGTTGTCTATACTAGATAAAGGAAGCAAATTAGTTTTTAATTCATTTAGAAAGAGATCATTTTTATTTCTATCAAAGATTAAGTTCTTTTGGCTATAAGGATTATCTTCTATGGGATCTCTATGCATGACAAAATTGAGAGTTATAAGTAAATGCCTATGATCTGAGTTAGGCTCGTGGTCGTTTAAGATGTAAAAATTTATTATTTCGTTGTATAAAGAGAGATCGGAAATAACATAGTCTACCATGCTGCTACCAAGTCCATGGATGTAGGTCATCTGACTAGAATTGTATATTATTAGTTTTAATACTCAATTCATTAAAATTATGTTGAAAACTATAACTGAGAAATACACAATAATATTATCCACATAATAATAGAATATGTACTCTAATAAAACTTAATATTGGAAAAATCTACTCAGAAGCTCACATGCTAAGCTATTTTCTTTTTAGTATGAAAAGTGAATACAACGAAACGAGTACTCATTATGGAGAGGCCACGAACATTATGGTAACTATGGTTGGTGTGGGATCTTTTTCTTCTTTATCATGTTCTAATATCTCACTCTTAATGCTTAATTTTTTTATAGAATAATATGTTGGAATATTGTCGAAATGATGAGTCTAGCTTGAGTTGATGAGTTGTATTCTTGTAGTTAGTGTTTGAGTTTATTTGTCATGAATTGTGTCTTCGTAGTTGGAGTTGAGAGTTGGTGATCCGAATTATTTGGATTTAGATTTTCCTAGAGGTTGTCTATATGTGCCTATATAATGTACTGGTTGCCCAAACAATTTGATTAATAGGATTTGATTTCATTCTTGTGCATCTCTCTGATTCTCTAATTTGATATGGGAACCAGAGAGAATTCTAATGATATTTCATATCTGAGAGCAAGAGGGTTGTGAGATCGAGGAATATGAGATCTAGTTGTTACGGTATTTCTCCCCATTTTTTTCTTTGTTCATTCGATGGGATAGATCTACATAGCTAACTAGAAAAATCGTTGAAGTGTTGGTTATCTGTAACCGTTGTGCAATCAAGCTTCGGTTCTCTCGGTGTTGCTTTCTATTCAGGCGTCTAACTTCGTAGGTGGGAGGTATTCTCAGGTTGTGTCACAGTTCCCTATAACATATCAGTTCCAGGCAGGTGACGTGCAGATCGACTGTAGACATGTTTGGGAACACATTGGTCAATCTGTGGCAAACATTGAAATGTGAAAAGGCCTTTATTTTCTCCACGGGGTGTTTGAAAGAAAGGTCTGAATAGTTCACGGTATGTTCAATCAAAAATTAAAAAGAACTATTTGTCGTCGTTGAATATTTCACTCCCACATTGAACCAATTCATTATTTTTTGAAGTAATGTGTGGTAGTGTTAAATATTTTTATAAGAAAGTTTTTTATTGTGAATGCAAAACTTATTATATGGAGACATAAGGGATTAAAACAACTTTTTTTTATGGTAAATTTTTTTTTGGCTGAAAAGAATTCGTATCAAGGTTTTTTTTGGAGTGTAAATTGTGTTTGGTAAAAAAAAGAAAAAAGTAGTGTCGGTGGAAGACTTGGTGGAAGACTTGACAATTACCTTAGTTTGAAGCAAGATTGAGTTTAATTTTTTTTAGATTTGGTACATTTGATCTTGAATTTGATGAATTTAGGTGCAGATCTGGTGGATTTAGTTGCATTTTGTTGATTTGGGACAATTGTTTTGGTCATTATGTCAAATATTTTGGCTGAAACTTATTTGAATGAGTCCACAAGGTTTGATGGGGGAAATTATGCAAAATTGAAATTCAAGGTATTAATAGTTTTAGAGGAAAATAATTTGTGGCCCATAATGAGTGGGGCGGAGCCCAAATCTATTGTTGTTGCACTGATTCTAGATTGGGAAAAAAGAAAAATAAAAGCAAAGGTATTACTACGAATGTTAGTTAAGGACAACATCATTCCTCATATTAGGGATTGTAAAACATCCAAAGAAACATGAGATGTTCTTAAAAGTTTGTATGAAACATCTAATACCAATTGAATTTTGTTCTTGAAGACCAAGGTTTTGTTAATTGAAATGTAGGCCAATGAAAGTATAAGCAATTTCATTTCCCATGTCAAACAGATAAGTGATAAGTTAGGAGACATTGGTGAAAAGGTATCCAATACTGACTTGGTCACCATCACATTAAATGGCTTAATGCAAGATTGTCAAATTTTTGTTTCAAGTCTTTCAGCTAGAAAGAAGTCTCCTACTTTTGATGAATTGACGGGAATTCTTCTACAAGAGAAAAAAAGAATGAAGAAATTCAATTTGGGCTCAAATAGTTTAGATTTGGCATTGGTAGCTAAGGGTAAGTAGCCATACAAAGGCAAGCCATGGGACAAAATCAAAGGAGGAAAGTTTCAAGCAAAGCAAAAAGGTATGACACAATCTAAATTTCTAGTTCATGATAAGAGAAATGATGATTGTTATTAGTGTGGCAAACTTAGACATCATGTTAAAGATTTCTTTTAAGAAAATATAATGAGTCTAAACAGAGAAACTTAAGGCATAATGGGGAATTTGTGGACAAAGGCACCTCAATCAATGATGGATTTAAAAATCTCAGATTGTTTGTTTCTGATGTTGCATTGTCTGTTGAGACTAATGACGAGAATGCTTGGTTCATTGATTCTAGTGCATCGCTGCATATGTCTTGTAATAACGATTGGTTTTATGAATATCATGAGAACATTGATGGAACATGTGTTTATCTAGAAGATAACAAATCCCTTAAAGTTCAAGGTTATGATAATAGGTGTGATGTTTCCTAATGGACAAGAGAGACAAAACCATGATGTGATGTATGTTCCTGGTATCAAAAAGAATTTAATTCATGTTTCTACTATCGCTGATAAGATCTAAAGGTGGAATTTTTCGAATCACAATGTGTTGTTAGAGGTATCGAGGATTGTTACAAGGATATTTCCATAGGTACCATAGTTGGAGGCTTGTATAAGCTAGATCTGACCAAGACAGGGCATCAAGCATTGGCATCTATAACAATGTCAACATAAGAGTTATCGCATCAAAGGTATGGGCATTTAAATCACAATGATTTAATGTTACTTCAAAGAAAAACAATGGTTGAAGGTCTCCCTGTTATGAAGAATAATCATGTTGAATGTGAAGCATGTGCACTTGGAAAGCAACATAGAGAGGAATTTCCTGTACCTGAAGAAAAAAGACAAAGAGAAATACTTGAATTAATTCATATTGATGTATGTGGACCTACACAAACTAGATCTCTTGGAGGAGCATTATACTTTCTTACTTTTGTTGATGATAGATCTAGATATACTTGGGTCTATTTCATAAGAAATAAAATGATGTTTTTGAGTAATTTAAGGAATTCGAAAACATGGTGGGAAAAAAACTAGGAAACACATCAAAATTCTCAGATTTGATGAGGGGGGAGAATACAAATCAAGAGCATTCAATCAATATTGTAAAATTCATGGGATTCCACAAGAATTTACAGTGCCTCATACACATCAATAAGATGGAGTTGTTGAGAGGAAAAACAGAACATTAGTGGAATGTGCGTGAAGCATGCTTCAAGGTAAAAATATCTCTAATGGTTTTTGGGTTGAAGCCATTAATACTGATGTTTATTTGAAAAATAGGAGTCCAAACAAAAGTTTAAATTTGAAAACACCTTTTGAAGCATTTTATGGATATAAACCAAAAGTGAATCATTTAAGAGTTTTTGGATGCAAGGAATTTGCTCATATTCCAAAAGATGAAAGAACAAAACTTGATGCAATATCAATTAAGTGCACATTCGTTGGTTATTGTGATGACCAAAAGTCATACAAGCTATTTGATCCTAGTTCACATAGATTTCTTGCAAGTAGGGATGTGGTGTTTCATGAAAATGTAGATGAAGGTGATAAAATGAACAACACAGGTGTGTGGCATGATATTGATGATTATGCCAAAATAGAAGTAAGTTTTGAATAGCAATAGGAATAGGTACAAGAATAGGTACAGGTTCAAGAGCAGGAAGCATCCAACAGTGATGAGACTCCAAGAAGAGAATAAGAGATTTCACAAATCATAAAGAAGGATGAAAGAAATAAAACTCTAAGGAGGTCATCATGTCAAATTCAACCACCTATAAGGTATAAAGATTATGCATTGATGTCTCATGTAATGAATTTTGTATAACGTTCAAGTTACGAAGAAGCTAAAGAA
Organism: Pinus taeda; assembly: GCA_000404065.3. NCBI lineage: Eukaryota > Viridiplantae > Streptophyta > Pinopsida > Pinales > Pinaceae > Pinus > Pinus taeda. The sequence continues at coordinate 87,665 of APFE030421749.1, read as the reverse complement.
TACAAATAATGAAGAATGACACATGGGAATTAACATAATTTCCCAAATATAAAGTTCCCATAGGATGAAAATGGTTGTTCAAACCAAAGTTTAATGTTTATGGTAGTATTGATAAGTATAACGCTAGATTGGTTGCAAAAGGCTATTCACAAAAGGAAGACATGGATTATGAAGATACTTTTTCACATGCAGTTAAACTTAATACAATTAGAATCATGATTGCATTAGCTACAAAACAAAATTGGAAAATGCACCAATTAGATGTCAAATCTTATTTCTTTAATGGTGACTTAAAAGAAGAAGTTTGTTTCGTTCAGCTTGAAGGGTTTGCAAAATAGGGATAGGAGCATCTTTTTTGCACGTTAAAGAAAGATTTGTATGGTTTGAAACAAGCTCCACGATCTTGGTATGTGAAAATTGATTCATTCTTTTATGAAAAAGGTTTTGTGAGAAGCAAAACTGATCCTAACTTTTACATTAAGGAAGATGAAGATGGGAATCTTGTCTTGATATATTTATGTGTTGATGATCTCATCATAACAAGAAGTGCATTCAGGTTGGTTGAATAAATTAAAATTTAGTTATCAAAGGTATTTGAAATGAAGGATCTTGGTGAATTGCATTATTGTTTGGGTCTTGAAATTTGGAAAGAGTTTGGTAAGACAATCATCACACAAAGAAAATATGCAAAGATAATCCTTGAAATATTCCATATGTTTGAATTCAAACCAGTGTCTACTCCTTTGGAATAGAATGCCAAGTTGTACAATGATGATGGATCTAAAGAGGTGAATGGAACTTTTTATCATCAATTGGTGGGAAGTTTGAACTACCTCACTAATACCAGGCTAGATATAACACATTTTGTTAGTATCCTTAGTCAGTTTATGGCTAAACCTTGTGAAATACATTAGAAAGCAGCAAAGAAAGTCCTTCAATATTTGAAGGGAACAATTTATTTTGGTATTTTGTATACTGATGAATCTCATGTTGAGTTGGAAGTTTTTTCTAATTCAGATTGGGCTGGAAATCCTAATGATAGAAGATCAATCTCTGGATATGCATTCAATTTATGATCAGGGATCATATCACGGAGGAGCAAGAAACAACCAACTACTTCTTTTTCATCCATAGAAGTTGAATACAAATCCTTTAGCAATGCAACTTCTGAAGCTATTTGGTTAAGGAGGATTCTTGAAGATGTTGGAGAAAAACAAAGAGGACCAACAAGCATCAAATGTGCCAACAAAAGTTCCATGAAGCTGGAAAATAATCCAATTTATCATGCCAGAACTAAACATATTGAAGTCCAACATCATTTTGTAAGAGAAAATATACAATCAAATGAGATTCATTTAGCCTGTTATAATACAAGTGCAAATGTAGATGGCACCTTTACCAAGCCTCTTGGAAAGATGAACTTTGAAATATGTTATAAGAGTCATGGTTATGTACATGCCTGTCATTCTATCGCTTTTGTGGTTACATGCATGATAGATATTAGCTAATCAATGCGATCATATGTATGTGCGTCATATATTCATGAATGATAGTAACTTGTTGTTTTATACATTGCGGTCATATGCATGATGATTATGGTTATTGCATTCAAGATATTGATGTTATATGTATCGTATTAATCTAGATTGGCCTATGCATATGGTTATATGGTATTCATGTATGAGTTGATATACTTGTGATATTGTGTCATACTATTCTGGACTAACTTGTGGAGTTGTGATATATCCCCTGAGATACATTAAGGTTTGAGTTTGATTATGTCGTCTATTTGGTTTTCTAACATGGTATGTTTACAGGTTGCTTGAATGTTTATTAATTTCATGATATGAGTATGTGTCTATAAGATTACATGAAGGAATGATATTTTTTATGATTGTTGTACTAACACCATATGTGCTGAGATAGCTAATATACACTTGAGTGCAAGTGGGTGCTAGTTTTAGTATTATGACTATGACTGTGAGTTGATTCCATATTATGACATGGTTGTTAGTATTAGTAAAGGTTTATTTCAAATTAATAGACATGATTTTGTGATATTTGGAATAGGTGACTGATAGGTGTGAACAGTTGCAGGGAAACATGCTTGTCATTAGCGTGACAAGGTAACAATTTATTTGTTCATATATAACTAATAGTTGGGTGATGTGATAACATCTAATAAGACTCAATCCAAGCAAGGTAACAACTAAAAGAAAGGAATTGGGTGATAATTCCTTCGGCTATGTTTAGGAATCACAATTCCAAGTGAAGGAGTGCCTTGCATGAATACAGGAAGTCTTCGTAGCCTTGACTTTCTTGGACATTATGTTGTCAATATGTGATAGATTCATGAACATGTATTTGATAGGTATAACAATTAGTTTCCAATTACGATTGGATTAATCAAGGAATTGGATTCCCTTGAGAGATGATATATGTACGTGTTAAGTTACAAGGTAGTATGGTTGGCACAATAAGGTAAGGTAACTAGTATGTTGATTATGTTTATTTATGCACTGACAATTATGTGTTTATAATAGTATAATCCAGGGATTGCATGGAAAAAAAGACTACCATGAAATATTGAAGAAGGCTCAGGTTGAGCTTTCCCTTGGAATCATTGAGAACCCATGGGGTTGATTCATGGTGTTTGTTGCTAGTTTTTTTCTTTTGGTTCTTTGTGATGTTTTTGTGCTTGTTTTGCAGTTTTGTTTATGTCTAGTGCATGGCCATGTCACTTTTCTTGCGGTGTTGTATTGCTATTGGTTTTCCATGGTTTTTTTTCTTATTTGATTTTGTTCTTGTCTTTTATGTTTTAAGGGTCTTGGGAATTGGTTGGGGAAAGAGGAATTTAATGGAGCTTGGGTAGAGATGATTGAAACCCAACAGGTAATGTAAGACTTGGATGAAGCCATTGCATGTAAAGGGAAGTTGAAGGTAAGAATATGAGAGCCAGTTGGGTTTGTTGGGTCCATTGGAATAAATAGATGGTGGCATGATATTCGTGAGAAAGATAACATGAAGGTAAACTAAATGGATTTGAGGCATAAAATTCTTTGTCTATTTTGGGAACTATTATTCTCAATGTTGTGCATATTGTGCACAAATAAAGGGATTTCTCTTAACCTTGACCTTATGATATCTGGTAATTACATTGTTATCATGATTTTTATAATGTGTATATATGTATATGTGCATGTATGTATGTATGTCGTTGTCTTACAAGGTTTTCAAGGATCATTCTCATTGAGGGATGATTGCTTATGTGGGTTGATGGCATGAAGAGGTTCTTGGTTTCATGATGAATAAAGTGGGAAGAGTAGCCCTAACAAATCTAGGGGTTTAGTATCATGTGAAGATGAATTGATATTATGTGATTATACTATGCCTATGTTTATGCCATGGTAGGTAATGCTGAGAGATACATCAACATAATGAAAGCAGTGTGATTTGCGACATACTAGTATAAGAATGGATAGTGGAAACACACTATAAGGTTACCTAGTAGAGGCACTGTGGTCTTCGGATGTGCAGTACTATTGTGGTGTATATGTTGTACATGTTGTACCTGTGGTGTTGCGTATATGTGATACAATGTGCATGTTGTATATGTGGTGTTATGTACATATGGTTTTGTGTACATGTTGTATATGTGGTGTTGTGTACATGTTTTATATCGAGTGTTGTGTACATAAGGCACAATGTACATGTTGTACATTCAATGTTGTGTATATATGGTTTTGTGTGCATGTTGTATATGTAGTGTTGTGTACATGTTGTTCTATGTACATGATGTACATGTCCTGTTGCGTGCGTGCAGTGTTGAGTACATGTTGTACATGTGGTGTTGTGTGCATGTGGTGTTGTGTATATGTTGTGTAGGTGGTGCTGTGTACATGTTGTGTAGGTGGTGTCCTATACATGTCATTTCATGTACACGCTGTGCAAGTGTTTTTGTGTACGTGGTGTTGTGTACACGTGGTGCAGGGGGTGCCACATATATGTGGTATTGTGTACACATTGTGTAGGTGATGTTGTGTACATCTGTTACTATGTACATGTTGTGCATGTGGTATTGTGTGGATGTCGTACATGTTGTGTTGTGCACGTGGTACTGTGTATGTTCATTGGGTAGTCATGGTATCATGACATGTGTATTCATTGTGTTGTACTCTATGTACCCATATGTATTGTGTTGTGGTGTACACCAGGTGTAGGTGTATGTGTTTTGTTGTACACCAGGTGCAAGTGTATGTGTTGTGTTGTACATCGGGTGTAGTTGTATGTTGGGTGTAGGTGCATATATTGTGTGGTGTTATATGGCATGTGTGGTTGTATGCATGTGGTGTACACTATGTGGTTGAAGATAAGAGAAGTACTCGGTTTTTGCCGGATGTGACAACTGATATGGTAAGGAAAAGGGAAAATTTTAGAGGAAAAGGACCGATTGGAATATAAGTATCAATATTTTATTTCATTTTTTAATTATGCATGTGATCTATGAATCTGATTTATGATAGGTTACATGTGATCTATGATTCTGATTTATGATGGTTACATGTGATATATGATTCTTATTTATGATGGTTACATGTGACCTATGATTCTGATTATGATGATTGTGTTTTGAGCTAACTGGATGTGATATGTTTATACATGATGATTTGATCAAAAAGCTAGTTTTACTTGTTGTGATAGGATGTAAACAAAATTGCAAGTGTACCTTATTGATGGGTCATCAATGAGGTATGATTTGAATTTATTTCAATTCCTTTTTGTCTAAAATTATGTGCCTGGTATAGGAAAGCATGAGAAATTCCTGATTTAGGTGGTTGAAATTGACTGCAAGAATTAGCAGCAGCAATAAAAGGAGTTGGAATAGGCAGTAGTATGTTGGTAAAGTATTCAGGAGCAGGGTCATTGTGGGACACTAGTACCCAATAGTGTCCATTGTTTTCCATGAGCATGCTATTACCAATATGATGGTTTTGAAGGAGGGACCTGCCTTGGTTTTTAGACCTTTCGATGCAAGGAAACCTTGCCAAGGGGTGGATCACCCGGGAAAGGGGATGTTGGGGAAATTGGAAGGTGAGTGATAACACAAAAGGGGGTGACCGAATTTCTGAAGGGACTATGTAGCACAGAAGGGAAGGCCGGAGGAATGAATTTCTTTTGGTCATTAGTATTTCCACATCGAAACATATGCACATTGGGAGTCCCATTAGTACCTCTTGACATTAGCCAGAAAATCCATTACAATATGGAATATGACTAGGATCCTTTCCCCACACGGCTACCCCTCCTCTTGTTCCACATGACTCCTTTGATGATGAACCTCCGTGGTTAGTCATCTTAGAGGTCATGGATTCACATATTGATCATCATAGGTAGGTTATGCCTCTTCATGCCTCTAATCTCCCCTATATGGACCAAGAAGAGCTTGGCACTTTAAATATTGATTTGACTTAGGGGGAACCTTCTTAGTGTTCTTTGGAATTGCCATCCATGGACCAAGTCAAGTCTTGGGATTCTAATTCTTCACTTTCCAATGAATCATAAAATTCCTTACCACCTTTTGACGAGTGCCTTGTTCCCCCTTTATGTCTTGATTCTTGCTTATGTCCTTAGGTTGATTTAGAGTGTGTGAATATGTTAGAATGTCCCTGGCATGGTCAACCTTTTCGAATTAGGAGTTTGACTTCCTTTCGCATGGTCCCACTTTGGTGAGACATATGGTCCCCTTGCACTCCATGAGTTCGAAGATAGAAACCCTTGGCCTGTGCCCAGCTGTGGGCACCCATTAGCGTGACCTATCAAAATGTGTTGTGTATGTACATAGTGTATATAGATGTGAGTGTGATACATTTGCTTTTACTTGTTGTTAGTTTTTCCAGTTTATGTGTGTAATTCATGTGTTTGGTCTATGGTGCACATATGTCAACACTGTCATCACCTTATAGAGGCTTTATATATGGTGCAATCCATTACACTTAGAATTTTTCTTCCGTCGCTTGGGTCCTCTTTTCACCCACTAATGAGCTCGTGAGTTTGGGGGTATTTGTCTTCGCCATGTCACAAAAAATGTGGCTAAATATAGCATTGTCATCGAGCTCTTAATCAAGGCTAGTCGTCTTGGCATACACCACCTACTTGTCTACCTTGATTATTAGCTCATAGTGTCTCAACTCAACCGTCTCTATTCTGTAATGAATTTGACTCTTCTATGCTACTTTGTGAGCGTACGTAGTGTTCATTTCATTATATTGATTACGTGCATATTCCTCGAGACCAAAATCAGTTGGTCGATTCATTGACAAATTATATGTTAGATTGGCACTTTTCACAGTCATAAATTTTAAACCATTCACATGAAACATTACACATATATTATATATATACAATAGAAAAACACATAGAGTCCCTGAATGTCATACATATGTAGAAATATCAAAACCACACAACCCTGTGCTACCACCCCCACTCAGTAGTGCTCATGATAACATAACACTACATTCAAAATGTGGCAGATAATGCCTTGACAACAGGATTACGTGACCCCTAAGGTGTGGCTGGTGTTGGGGAGTATCTACCATTCTCCTCGAAGTAAATCCTAGTGTCAAACCCTCCCCATTATGCATGAACTCCCGTAGCTCCTTGTCCTCCTCCACCACCTCCACCAGTATTGTTGGGCCTAAGGCTAGTGGTGTATGTCTCCTCAGTGGGGAATATCCTACACGGTGTATGAGATCCACATCTGCATAAAACATCCATTATGTCTTAGTAATTATGTATCCATGCCAAAAAAAAAAAAAATCAAATATTCCAAATATCCATAAAAATTAAAAAACATGGAAATTCAAATTTTTTTTACCTCTCTCGTCAAAGTCTTTTCTAGGGGGCAAGACTATGGCTAGGTCTCCCTTGAAGTCCACCCCATCATATGGATAGTCATCCACCAACATGTTCGTTGCACTCAATCACTTCCAGTAGGTGTTCAAGAACCAACTGTTTGTATGAACACCCTCATCTCGTGGTAAAATCAAACACCATCTTGTTATGTGAGGTTCTCTAGGTGGTGAGTAGACCACATAATCCAACGTCATGGGTCTCATTACTAAAATATTCTCATTGAAAAATATCACTAGTAGACTCCCGTAGCTACATATTTGGGTTTTCCCCCTCTTCAACTTTGTCAGTTGAGCCTTGACATTAGCCAACATCCCTTCACACCAGTTAAACAAGGTAGGTTCTAGGCAACGATACACAACTCCAATTATGCTATTATCACTATGCGGGGTGATTGGGTCCCTGCTACTTGAGTTGTCATGTACGCTTGTGTACGTAATGTTAGGTCTCTTATATCTTCTATGAATATTTTACCCTTGTATTCTCCACCACTTGGATAACAATGGGCACACCTCATGCTTGTAATGGTTACCCCACTAGTGCTTCGAACCACAGACAACACTACTAGAGCCCCCTGTCTTGATAAAACGGTAAGGAAATATATGTTCGAAGCTTCTATGGTAAAAGTATCTAGACCCACTATAAACTGTTGAGTGGTCACATCCCACCAATGTACAATATCTAGCAGTACGAAAGTTTGGTTGGTCATACTTGGGACCTTGAAAAACTTGAGAAGTCCACAGTCTTGTAAGGAATTCAATGTTGGCCCATGACCCATGGCTTCAATATAAATTTGTGTATGTTTTCTTTCTCTTCGCTCTATCATGATTACCCCTACATACAACCACGATTTATTATTCATGACCATCAGGGAAAAACAAAGTAAAACACAGAGAGTTGACTTGGGGGAAATGCTTTTTAAAAATTGCATATTTTTACCCTAGATGTTGTATTGAAATGGGGAGATTTCATCCCCATACGCTATCATGCCCACAGCGTGAGAGTGTTCGAGATCCCCTAGATGTTGTCATGCCTGTAGCATGAGAGAATCTAGGAGATTTCAGACAAAAAACTCTCCTTCCATGATTACGTCTGGGAGATTTTACCCAATGAAACTCAAATCAAACAACAAAATCAACCTTGGCCACATAAGCCAGTGCCTAATGGATAGAGAAGGGCATGCATTTTACTTACTTTGTTGAAGATGACTCCTCTTGATCCTCCTTGATCTTTCTCTCAAACACTTGGAAGCTCTCTCCTTTCTTTTGAAGTTCACAATTATCCATTAAGGAGACATGAGTTTCTTTTATAAATTCTTTTAGCATCATATGGCATATCCTTTTTTTAATTTTTGGGGCTTGGAGAGTTTTTAGCCTTTATAATGATTTTTCCTAGTGTCTTTTTGCAGGAGGTTTGGGAGTCAACGTTTGAGTCTATTTTCAGAAGTTTCCACTTATTATCTCAGCCTTGGGGTATGATTTATTTTACTAGCATATAGGGGCAGGTCATTTTCATCGACATCACATTTTGAGCATCAACACCATTTTTATGCCTTAGGGTCGAACCCGTCAAGTTGCATCTTTAGACACTTTCCTTGCATGTCATCACTTGGCAGTAGAGATTACCTGATCATGATACCCTAGCAAGTACCTATTTCCCATCTTCAAGGTGTCCATGTAGTCATTTTTATTCTCTTCTTGGAATCGCTCCTTCTGACTTGCCATGACCTAGAGTATGAGCCACATGTCCTCTTCTTCATCTTATTTCTGTGTTTACCCAAGGAGGATTCCACCATCTTCATCCCTTGTGATTGCCACTTTTTTATCAGTGTTTTTATGCAGTTTGAGCCTTGTGTTCTCTTTTCCATTGTCATCATCTACTTGGTTTGCCATATGATTTCACTTGGTGTTTACTCTTTCTTGGAGGAACAGTTGCAATGAGTGGTCCTATTAGCCAGCCCCTTGTCCTCATTATGTGATGAGAAATGCCAACATTCACGAAACCAGTTGCTATCCTCTATACCACTCGTTCCTCCAAGAGGATTTTTCTTTAAGCTCTTTTCAGAATCCTTGATTTAGAAAATATTGTCGAGTGAACTTGTCTACTTCATGCTCATTAAAGTACTTGAAGTGTCATCTATCCAGTATAATTTTAACCCTTTTCCGAACCGGGATAGACTAGTTATGAAAAATGACTACCCTAGTCTATTTTGGCTAAGAGGTTCCCCCTTGTATAATTTTATCTCTTTTTCGGGCTTGAGGGATAACTTTACGAAAAATGAACTTATAAAAAGAGAAGGGAGGGAACATATTTTTCCATTAGTCATCGAAATGGCAACGTCAATTGTGTCATCCTTGAACATGGCACCTGTTTGGTTCATTATCTCACAAATTGGTTTTGGATTTCCTATGAGCCATACCATTCATATGAGTCTCTTTACTCGTTCGGTTGGTTACGCTTCCAATCATATGGAGTGTGCTACGATGCCTCCTATGTCATTGCAAGATATCACATGGTTCTCATTATTCATGCTGCCAAGTCACTCTTGTGTCATGTTGTTATGTGTTCAATGGAACTCTTAGCATGTGTCGGCCATCTGCAGTTTGTATATCATTGCTTCATGACTTCATCCATTCATCAAATCATCCTCGTCTATTCTGTGTCGATTGATGGGGGATACATCAAGCCCCTCCTTCGACGGATCTTATCCTATCGACTTCAGCGCATTATCTAGAAGCTTGATCTAGGAACCGGTAGTACATTTGAGCTTGATCTAGGAACCAATAGTACATTGGAGCTTGCAGACCTTAGTGGCAGGCTTCCTCGCGATTGATAGTGGGTTTATATCATTGAATCATGATTAGTCGAGTTCACTGGTGTTCGAAATTAACTCATATATTCACACTTAGTGGAATGTACTAGGTACCTTGGGTTCCATTTTCCTCATTGGTGGATTCCCTCACGTCTATTACTGGTTTACCTCATTGGATGGTAATTAGGTGGTTTCTACTATTCTTAACTTCATCTCATCTATTTGCATGGTGTAGATTCGTACCATCGGGTTTATGTCGAAGACCTTGGATTAGGGACATCTCACTCTTATATGGTATCCTTCCCAGGTTGCGTTGGAGTTATCTTTCATTCATGTAATTTGAGGACTATCTTAAGACACTTATTTATCTGTCATGTGTCCATAGTCTTATTGATGTATAGTGTGACATAGTTGGAGTTATCTTTCATTCATGTAATTTGAGGACTATCTTAAGACACTTATTTATCTGTCATGTGTCCATAGTCTTATTGATGTATAGTGTGACATAGATCTACAATTGTATTTTTTAGTGGCTATGATCTATCTGTTGAGTCGCATGGGTCCATTATGTATGTTTGCGTGGCCATACTCTAGCATTTCATGTCATGGATCCATAGTGTATTTTATGGCCGCCATGTTCTGTATCTTCTTCTGACTGAGCATGGGTATGCCCACCTTGGGGATGCTATTAGAACAAATGAGACGTCAACTCCAAATTATTTCGATCCACATCCCTCGCTTTGTTTCCTCACTCCCATTTTGAACTCTGAGTTTTATCATAATGTATTTCAGCTATCATCTTATCTTTTGACCTCATACATTAGGGGGCGTCTATTATTATCCTATTTTACCCTTCTGGGCAAGTGACTCTCAGTACTTGAGTCTGATTGACTTTTTTCCAGACCCAGGACTCCTTTTTCTCCATTTTGACCCCTAGACGATGGCACAACAACCTATGGGAGTGACCAAAGCCTCCCAAATGCTCTCAGGCCTTCTCTGTGAGAGCATCCAGGGATGATTTCTAGAGTGCCTTAGTCCCTAGGAGATTAGTTTGATTTTTCATCTATTCGAGATGGCCATGGCTTATCAGTTAGAAGTTTCTATGACTTCTCTTTGTCCCAAGCAGCCAGATACATCCTCCTGGGACCTCTCTTCTCCCTACTTATACTGGATCATTCGAGAGGGTCAACTAGGTTTTGGAGAGTTAGTATTGAGAGATGGATCGTGAGCCTATGCTGCTATTTTGCTGCTAGAGCGAGCTTGTGAGATCTTTTTCCATTAGTCTACTACTCTACATACTCATTTCTTGGACATAGTGGGGAAACTCTACTAGATTGTGGAGAGGAATCTTGGAGTTGAAGGTATAACATTGAATTGATATTTCATAACTAATGGAAACAAATTTTCCCTTCCTTACATGAATTTGTGTTCAACACTTTTTACGGTTGTATCTATTTTTTTTGATCTAACGATCTTTTGAAGAAGATAATCTGCTATCTTTGTTTGGTTGTGATTGTGTGTAGTGATAGAGATCTGGTGTGGACTTGTTGGATCACTCAAGTGGAGTGCAAGATCTACATCAAACTCAAAACCCTTCCCTGAAATGCAAGGATTCCAAGTGTGATCTCTTTTCTTTGTATCAAAGATTCGACTGGTTGCTACACGATTGAGAATTTGGGATTGGGACCTCTCTACTGTTTCCTTGGTCTTGTCTTTCTCTGTCTGGTGATCTGATTTGGACACAACATCATGGAGAAACAACTCCTTGTAGATTTAGTTGCAACATCATGGTCAAGTTAGATGTGAGATTGGTGTAGAGGTCCTTTGTTTGCAGGTTAAGGAACCCGCATATAGATTGTACATATTCATATTTTAACCTATAAAATTTTAGAAGGAAACACAATGACTTAACCAATAGGTATATATTATTTATAAAATAATTTTTCTTGAGTGCATTTGACATCCACAATATTTTAGTTTTATTTCTTCATTTTAATATTTTAATTTTATTTCTTCATTTTAATATTTTAATTTTAGTTTTTTTTTTTTTTTTTTAACTTTAAATTTTATCTCATGTCCATTGTGGAATATAGCTTCTAGAATTATAATTTAATGAGCCTAGATTCAAATTAATTTTGCGTGTACCAAGCCTCAAGAGGGATCAAATCTCTTCAGGTGCAAATTTCTTTCAAAGTGAAAAAAGATTTGATCCCTCTCAATCCATGGTAGATATGAAGGTAAGATGGATCTAGGATCAAAGTATTTATCTTACTATTAAAGAATGAAATATTTCATCTTAATGTAAGATAATCATTCCATTATTATCTTTGTGACCTCATTTTGCTTATCATCACATTCTAAATTTTTACTATCTTTTCTCCTTTTTCTATGTGGTTAATGGACCTAGAGATGGGTGAATATTTGTACCAAGTAATTCCACATGAAGGGATTACTTCCAGGAAGCTTGACCCCAAGGGTGTAGAGAGAAATTAAACCTGTAAACTCTCAATAGAGCAAAAGTTCATTAACTACCAAGACTTGACCAATTTAAATAACCCTAGGGGCTAACTTTTTGCTCTTATCATAAATTAATTATAGATTAGTTTTAAATTCTAATATTTTCTATTAAACATAACAATTAAACTTAAAACAATATATTATTTATCCATTAATAATAATATTTATATTTATTAATTAAATAATTTTATAAATTAATTAAAGATTACCTTATATTAAGAGAACGAAACATTTCATTTCCCTAGAAAAAGACATCCAACTTGTGTCTAGATAAGGTGGTTAAATTGCTTCTAAAGAGCAAGCATATTAATCTTTAGTGTGGAGGAAAACAATAACCTTTTCCTACCATCAGAACTACACCCATTTGGACAATTTTAAAAATATTGTATTCATTTTTAAATTTCAATATTATATGAAAAATAACTATTTCAACGCTGTAGGCCAAATATTTGAGGTCCTTCAAAAATGTGCCAAATAAACGTGATTATCCACCTAGCATGGACCCAAATGTTTGTTCAAAAATAGTGTATTTATTTTTAGATCAAAAATTTATGATCTATTACAAAAATGAGATTATAGTTGTTGGGTAAAAAACTTTTAAATTTGAAAATAAATAAAAACAATTGTAAATCTCTATATACTAGGCAAATATAAAAAAAATCCCAAGTTCAAAATATTTTTATAATTGTTATAAATTTTATTTTCCCAAATTGAATAATATATTTTGAAATCTTTAATTTTCTAAATTAAATTATAAAAAACAAAACTTTTCCTTTTTCCACCATTATATCAAATAATTAAGGAAATTCCATTAAAATCATATCTATCACCCATAAAGGTCTTTAAAAAAAATTAAATTGAGATGCAATAATAAAAAAATTACATCTATTTTCTTAATATTTAATTATTAAAATAAAATATTTTTTATAATATTTAATATTAATAATTTAAATGAAAAAATAAAATAGTTTGATTATCTTACCATCACATAAATAAGTATATCTCGTATAATAATTAAAAATTCATCTTTGAAAGTCACGATATTCTAAAATTCTACATTTTTCTTATATAAATAATAAATAATAATAATAAATTAAATTCTATTTTTTATATAAAATAATAATAATAAGTAGTTAAGTTCTATTTTTTTATATAAAATAAAAATAATAATAATAATAAATTAAACTAAATAAGAGATGAATAATTTCAACAACCTGCCAAACGAAACAATTATAATATTCTCTTATTCATATAAGATATTCACAAATCTTTCTCCAGATTCATGGCTACCAAACGTTGAAGAGTTATCATAACCCTTATTGAATTGGCTCACAAATCCTTTGCACATTCCATGGCTACCAATCGGTAAAAGTTTTGGAAAGGTTGTTCCACTCTAGAACATATAGAGAGAAAGGAAGTCGGCCATGCTAGCCATTAGAGGCTGGCTGTTTAACAAATGTTTAGGATGGACATCTGCCATCAACTGGTTCTGGTGTGAGTGACCATCAAGGTTATGCTTCAAAGCTGAAGAAAAATAGCACTAAACATAACACTTTGTGAAGAAAATGAGACACTTTTGGGCAACTGTATATATACACACAGAGAAGAATACATTTGTGGGAAACTGTATATATATAGAGAAGAATACACGAACCAATTAAACTGAAATAGCCCCAATCATTTTAAAGGTTTGAACAGCATGTAATACAAGAAAATGATGGGGCCAGCCCACGTGGTCCCGCCGTCGCTTCTTCCCACTTGGTGTTGTACTGTTCGTTGATATTTATATTCACCGGATTTCGGATATATGCAACTTGATTTTCAATCTGGGCTTAATTAAGAGGTTCTACGGTATGGTACGTTTGGTTGTATGTGGAGTGGACACCTGTCCCTTCTTGGAATCCTAAACCCCGCCCTGGTATAGGGTTTTCGCCACCCTTGCTTTCATTTGGTTTTTGTGTTTCCTCCGGTTCTTCCGTCTGCGAGCTCTCGGCGACCTTGGCGATTTCACTGTGATTTTCTTCTGTGATGCTTTCGTGTTTGTTCAAAGTTCGTCCACCTGGTTCTCTGAGATACGAGCTGGTACTCTACAAGTTTTGATGTGGGTTCTTTTAGCTAGTTGGGGGTTTTGTTGCTCCGAGTCTTTTGAGCTGCATGCTCTCGGCGGTCTTCATGGCTCCATTTGTTCAAAATTTGTTTTGGAAGTGTCTTGGTCGTCTGTGGAACTGTTGAAACCTGGTAAGGTTTGTTTCTCTGCTTGTGTCTAGACTATTCCTGTGTTTTCTGTTGTCGATTTTAACGGGTCTCTGCCTCTGTGCGTCCTTTACTCGATTTGTCACCTGGGTTTTCACTATTGTTACCTCTGTGTGTTGGTTGATGAGTATGTGGTTCTCGGTCTCGTTCTTTAGCACTGATTCGGCTCATGCACGGTCTCGACAAACTAATGGTGGTGTTCTCCGTCGATTCCTCCGCCAACTTGATTGGTAAGCTCTCCTTCTTTGCTATATCATTATACTTGTTGCTTTTTCTGGTTCTAACGTCTTCGACTCCTTGTGAGCAGGAAGACAATCCGAGGTTACGGTGGTCGCGACTCCTCTTGTTGGTAAGCGGAACCCAATGTAGTTTTTGCTTATTCAAAATAAAATTGTTTTAATCCTTTTATTTTTTTCTTCCACTGTAATTTGACTCTCGTTCTTTGGTTTCCCTTGCAAGTGGAGCAACCGAGGGTTTCGGTGCTTGGACCTTCGACTATTCCGAGGGAATTCCGGGTAGCATTGTTCTATTTACTTGTAGTTTGTTTGCCTGAGTCTTTCGGCGTATGGTTTGGTATGGTTGTTGGCCTCGAGCCACTGTTTATGTTTGGTTCTATTGTTGTATAGCGTCTCTGTCGAGTCGTAAGAGTGGGTTTGGGGATTTATGGGATTTTGGTTTATGTTGGTAATGATTGCAGTTCCCAAGTCCGTGAACTGGTTCGTTCTTAAGTTTTTAAACACAAAATTTAAATGGACAATAACTTGTGATGACTGTATATGAACTATCTGGAATTGAATTTTGGTTATGCTTTTAAAATTCGCATACCTGGGTTTCCTGTGGTTGTTCTCTTCACTGTAATGGCAAACTCTGATTTTTCATATATAGAAAGTTGTATGGACGATTTCTTATTGTGTGTTTGGTTATTCTGTTGGAGTCACCTGTAGATGAGCATTGTTACTCCTTCTCCGAATTTAAAGACCTCTGCATTCGAATATCTCCCTTTTTCGATTTAAGTTCTGTGACCATGCATTTAAGATATTCACACAGTAATTCAATACAAAAATACTTCAGAAATGAATAGGATGCTGTAAGGATATGTGCACAGAAAATTTTTATTCTTTTTCTTTCAATACTTCTCTCTCTGTCCGAACCCCTGTATTGTGCTTTGTTTCACTATTTAATAGCACTATTACAAACCGCTCTAACTGTTGTTAGTTTGTTCAGTTTGTTCAATTAGTTACAACAATTATTTTCCATACAGAACTTTGTCTGATTTTCTAGTACATTTTCTTTTCATGCCTTGTTACAATAGTAACTTAACTATTTGAAAACAATGGCTCTAATCTAATTATTACTACTCCTAATTACAACTTATTATAGTAATCTTTAAGTAACTTGATAAAAGAAAAGAAAAAAAAACAAGTATGTTTCCCACTCAATGAATTAATCTCTCTGTCCTCTTCATAAACCATATTCCCTCACTTTTGTCTTTGCCCTGTCAGCTAGATGCTCCTGCATCAGGCTCCTGGGGTAAAAAAGATTCATGGCTTCGTTCCATGAGCTCCTCCACCGAATAGCCAACCTTCCGTATCTATGTTGCGTCGAGCCATGAGCTGTCCTCCATTGGATGGTCTCTCCACTTGACGAGATATCGCAAATATTCCTTCCTACGTGTCTTCTTGGCTACCTGTGTACTGAGAATTCCTTCAATCTCATGGGATTGAGCTGAAGGCATATATCTCATCCAAGAACTGTCTCCAACTTAGGTGTCCCGTTCTGGCCATACCACACTGTCTTCCTCTGCTTGGGCAGTATATGGGAACAGATCCGCCACATTGAAAATAGGTGATATGCCTATATCAGGTGGCAGTTGAATTTCATAGGCGTTGGCTGAGAATTTACGCAAGATCTTGCAGGGAACAATTTTTTAAAATTTTAAATTATTATACGTACCCTTAGGAAATCGCTCCTTGCGCAAGTGCACGAGGACCTCATCTCTGACATTAAATTGTACTTCCCTTCGCCTTGAATCTGCTTGCTGCTTGTATTTCTGTACACTGTCCTGCAATTTTAATTTTACTTGTTCATGTAGTTTTCTCATTGCTTCGGCAAAATCTTCTCCATCTGCGCTTCTCCGTTCTAATTTTCCTAAATCTTGCAATTCATGTATTCCTCGAGGATGCATGTTGTACAAGATTTGGAACGGGCATGTCCGGTGCTACGATTGGGCGAATCGTTATAAGTCAATTCTGCCTGTGCGAGAGCACGATCCCATAAACGTGAATTTTCCCCAGTCAAACTCCGTAATAAATTTCTCAAACTCTTGTTCACCACTTCCATTTGCCCATCAGTCTGCGGATGATACGTAGAGCTGAAATTCAGTTGCGTGCACAACTTTTTCCATAGGGTGCGCCAAAAGTGTCCTGTGAATTTTACATCCCTGTCAGAAACGATGGAATTGGGTAGGCCATGTAATCTAACAACTTCCGTGAAAAACAGGTGAGCTACATACGTGGCATCACTAGTTTTCCGGCAAGGAATAAAATGAGCCATTTTTGAAAATCTATCTACCACCACCATCATTGAGTCATATCCTCGCTGCGTTCTAGGTAGTCCCAAGACAAAGTCAATGTTGACTGAGTCCCATGGCCTGCTCAGAATAGGTAGTGGCGTGTAAAGTCTGGTATTCTGACTATGTCCTTTCGCTAGTTGGCAGACTTTACACCTGTTAACATATCGTTGGATATCCCTGTGCATTCTGGGCTAGTAATAAAAGTGTCCGAGCTGTTCGAAAGTTTTGTCTACGCCAAAATGACCGACTAGACCACCACTATGTTTCTCCCATACAATATTTTCTCTCATCGAACAGTCCGAAATACATAACTGTCCACCTTTGAACAATAGTCCTTCCTGCAAATTGTAGTCCAACCATGGACTTGTATTCCTCAACATGGGACTTTGGCAGGCTTCAAAGGCTTTTTTGAAGTCTGTGTCGGTCTGGTACAAATCCTTTAGATGTTCGAATCCCATCACCTGTATTCTGCTTTTCTGTAAGAGCAAAGTTGTTCTGCTCAAGGCATCTGCCACTTTATTGGCTTGCCCACTAATGTGCTTTAGCATGAAGGTGAAACTCTACAAGTATTCTACCCATTTGGCATGCTTATGGTTCAACTTGTGCTGTTGCATTACATATTGTAACGCTGAATTATCAGAAAATAATACAAACTCGTTGCCCAGTAGGTAGTGTCTCCAATGCTTTAAAGCTTGGACCACGACATAAAATTCCTTGTCATACGAGGAGTATTTCTTCCTTCTTTCATTTAATTTCTCACTAAAAAATGCCATTGGTCTGTCTTCCTGACTAAGCACAGCGCCAATAGCTGTCCCACTTGCGTCACATCGAACCTGAAAAAGTTTGTTGAAGTCGGGTAGTCTCAAGATTGGTCTCTCCGTAATCTTTCGCTTCAAAAGCTGAAAGCTGTCCTCTGCTGCACTGGTCCAAAAAAAAGGCTGACTGGCCTTCTTGATGGTATCTAGCATTGGTGCACAGATTTCACTGAAATTTCTAATAAACTTCCGATAAAAACTTGCCAATCCGTGAAAGCTACGTACCTCAAACAAGCTCTTGGGTGATGTCTAGTTGATGATTGCTGCGATCTTTTCTGGATCCATCTTCAATTCATTTTTTGTCACTACAAACCCCAAATAAACCAGTTCCATCTGCAAGAAAGTACATTTTTTTAAGTTTATCAGCAGTTTGTTCTGCTGTAACTTCTCTAGCTCTCTTCGAACATGCTGAAGGTGTTCTCCCTTCGTTTTGCTGAAAATTAAAATATCGTCAAGATAAACTATCACAAACTTGCCAATAAATTCTTTTAACATTTCATTCATCAACCTCATAAAAATACTAGGAGCGTTGCTCAAACCAAACGACATGACTAGCCACTTGTACAACCCTTCATTGGTTTTGAAGGCTGTTTTCCATTCATCTCCCTCTCTGATCCTGATCTGATGATATCCACTCTTCAGATCAATCTTCGTAAGGTAGGCTGCTCCGCGGAGACAATCCATCATGTCATCCATTCTGGGTAGGGGAAATCTGTACCAAATAGTGATTTTATTGATGGCTCGTGAATCCGTACACATTCGCCATTCTCCTCCCTTCTTAGGTGCGAGTACTGTTGGTACCCCACAAGGGCTCAAAATTTCTCTGATCAGTCTCTTTTCCATCAACTCTTGCACCTTTTTACGAATCTCTTCATTATCTTTCGGGCTCATTCTATATGCTGCCTTGTTCGGTAGACTTGCTCCAGGTATGAAATCGATATGATGGCTAATGTTACGTCTGGGAGGCAACTTATCTGGTAAATCGTTGACCACAATGTCCTTAAATTCTTCCAACAGCTCTTGAATCTCTGTAGGAAATTCTGACTTTTCTGTGTTCAGTGACACTGCTTTTGTCCTCCTTACAACTGCATAATTCACCTCGTTTTCTTCAATCTGCTTAACAAACTGTTTTCCTCCTATTAACAATGCTTTTGTTCCACTTGATTCTGCTGCATCCTCCTCCTTGATGGGTACAAGCGTATGTTTGAATCCATCTTTCACAAATTTGTAACAATTCGTCTTCCCATCATGTGTCACCTTCCGGTCATATTGCCACGGTCTCCCTAGCAGTATATGGCATACGTCCATTGGCATAATATCACAGACAACTTTGTCTTGGTATTTTCCAATGTGAAATTCAACCTCACATTGTTCATCAACTAATAATTGGTGGCCCTTTTGTAGCCACGACACCTTGTAAGGTGTGGGATGTTTAAGCCGCTTTAATCAAAGTTTTTCCACCATCTCAGTGGCAACTAAGTTATCTGTACTCCCGCTATCTATGATTAATTTACAACACTTCCCATGTGATTTGCAAACTGTTCGGAACAGTGCCTTCCACTGGGTCTGCTCAGCCATCTCCTTTGCTGGCTTCAACAACACTTTGTTTAAAACTAATGCCTCTCCTGTTTCTGCCACATTTTCTACTTCCCGGGGTTGTGCTTTAGCTTCCTCAAGTTGCACAACAAATGTTCCCCTCTGGCCAGCATGCTCGGCTTCAGGGCATTCGAAGGATCTGTGCCCCCACCTATGGCACATGTAGCACTGGACATTAGTCCCTCTTCCGCGACCATTTCCTCTTCCCCGCTGATATGGCCGACCTCCTCTAGTGCTATCTCCCTTCTCTGTTGTCCCTGAAGCTCTAGAGCTGCTGCCTTCCTCACTGTTAGTAGCAGTTATTCCTCTGCCGTAGGACTGTCCTCGTGCTCTGCCATTTCCTCGTCCTCTCCTATTGTTCTGTTTCCTGTTAATTTCTTCTTCAGCCTTTACAACACTCTGAAAGGCTTCTTCTATATTTCGTGGAGAGAGAATATTGATCTCATCCAGTATTTCCATCCTCAAGCCATTCACATATCTTGCTGTCTTCTCTGGAGTATCATCAGTATAACCAGCCTGCAAATTTACACGATAAAACTCCTCTGTGTATTCCTTTACCGTCATACCTTTCTGCCTTAGATTTTGCACTCGTCGATAAAGTTTGATCTGATAGTCTTTTGGAAAAAATCTTCCCTTCAGTTTTGCCACCATTCTTGGCCACTTCTTTATTGGTAGCTTTTTCATCCTCTTCCTGTCCGCTTGGACACTATCCCACCATAAAGCAGCGTGTCCTTTTAACTTGGTTGTAGCAAATCTAACTCTTTTGTCCCCACTGATCTCTTCGTTTTCAAAATACTTATCTAACTCACTTACCCAATCCAGCAGAACATCTGCGGATAGACTGCCATCGTAGTTAGAGATCTCAGGTTTGGGTTTGCTGCTGGCTAATAGTACTGATCTCAACAGTTTTATCTCCGGGGCTTCTTCCTCTGATCCTTCCATAGCAGTTGTTGTTTCTTCCTCACTATCATCCCCAAGTTCTGGGTCTCTTCTCCTTCCTGCCTCCACTGCTTCTAAGCGATCAGTAAGGACTCTAAACTCTTCTCTCAAGCCCTCATATGTTCCTCTGTGCACACCTCTTCCACGTCCCCGTCTTTGAACTTCCAATTTTTTTTTTCATTTCCTGCTCTGATACCACTTGATGGGGCCAACCCACGTGGTACTGCAGTCGCTTCTTCCCACTTGGTGTTGTACCATCCGTTGATATTTATATTCACGGGATTTTGGATATATGCAACTTGATTTTCAATCTGGGCTTAATTAAGAGGTTCTACGGTATGGTACGTTTGGTTTTATATGGAGCGGACACCTATCCCTTCTTGGAATCCTAAACCCCGCCCTGGTATAGGGTTTTCGCCACCCTTGGATACATTTGCTTTTTGTGTTTCCTCCGGTTCTTCCGTCTGCGAGCTCTCGGCGACCCTGGCGATTTCACTGTGATTTTCTTCTGTGATGCTTTCGTGTTTGTTTAAAGCTCGTCCACCTGGTTCTCTGAGATATGAGCTGGTAGTCTGCAAGTTTCGATGTGGGTTCTTTTAGCTGGTCCGGGGTTTTGTTGCTCCGAGTCTTTTGAGCTGCATGCTCTCGGCGGTCTTCATGACTCCATTTGTTCGGAATTTGTTTTGGAAGTGTCTCATTCGTCCGTGGAACTGTTGAAACCTGGTAAGGTTTGTTTCTCTGCTTGTGTCTAGACTGTTCTTACGTTTTCTATTGTCGATTTTAACGGGTCTCTGCCTCTGTGCGTCCTTTACTCGATTTGTCACCTGGGTTTTCACTATTGTTACCTCTGTGTGCTGGTTGATGAGTATGTGGTTCTCGGTCTCGTTCTTTAGCACTGATTCGGCTCATGCACGGTCTCGGCAAACTAATGGTGGCGTTCTCCATCGATTCCTCCGCCAACTTGATTGGTAAGCTCTCCTTCTTTGCTATATCGTTATACTTGTTCCTTTTTCTGGTTCTAACGTCTTTAGTTCCTTGTGAGCAGGAAGAAAATCTGAGGTTGCGGTGGTCGCGGCTCCTCTGGTAGGTAAGCGGAACCCAATGTAGTTTTTGCTTATTCAAAATAAAATTGTTTTAATCCCTATATTTTTTTCTTCCACTGTAATTTGACTCTCGTTCTTTGGTTTCCCTTGCAGGTGGAGCGACCGAGGGTTTCGGTGCTTGGACCTTCGACTATTCCGAGGGAATTCCAGGTAGCATTGGTCTATTTACTTGTAGTTTGTTTGCCTGAGTTTTTCGGCATATGGTTTGGTATGGTTGTTGGCCTCAAGCCACTGTTTATGTTTGGTTCTATTGTTGTATAGCGTCTCTGTCAAGTTGTAAGAGTGGGTTTGGGGATTTATGGGATTTTGGTTATTATGTTGGTAATGATTGCAGTTCCCAAGTCCGTGAACTGGTTCGTTCTTAAGTTTTTAAACACAAAATGTAAATGGACAATAACTTGTGATGACTGTATATGAGCTATTTGGTATTGAATTTTGGTTATGCTTTTAAAATTCGCATACCTGGGTTTATTGTGGTTGTTCTCTTCACTGTAATGGCAAACTCTGATTTTTCGTATATAGAAAATTGTATGGATAATTTCTTGTTGTGTGTTTGGTTATTTTGTTGGAGTCGCCTGTAGATGAGCGTTGTTATTCCTTCTCCGAATTTAACGACCTTTGCATTCGAATATCTCCCTTTTTTGATTTAAGTTCTGTGACCATGCATTTATGATATTCACACAGTAGTTCAATACAAAAATACTTCATAAATGAATAGGACGCTGTAAGGATATGTGCACAGAAAATTTGTATTTTTTTTTCTTTCAATACTTCTCTCTCTGTCCAAACCCCTGTATTGTGCTTTGTTTCACTATTTAATAGCACTATTACAAACCGCTCTAACTGCTGTTAGTTTGTTCAGTTTGTTCAATTAGTTACAACTGTTATTTTCCATACGGAACTTTGTCTGATTTTCTAGTACATTTTCTTTTCATGCCTTTTTACAACAGTAACTTAACTGTTTGAAAACAATGACTCTAATCTAATTCTTACTACTCCTAATTACAACTTATTATAGTAATCTTTAAGTAAATTGATAAAATAAAAGAAAAAAAAACAAGTATGTTTCCCACTCAATGAATTAATCTCTCTGTCCTCTTCAGAAACCATATCCCCTCACTTTTGTCTTTGCACTGTCAGCTAGATGCTCCTGCATCAGAAAACCTCATAGAGTCAAGTTTCCTAACCATCCCCTTTAATCTTGATTAGGAGAATTCTTTGAATATAGTGTAAAGCCACATGCTCCTTCATGTCCACAAGTTATACATATAGAATTCACTAATAGGGGTACATATGCATAACCAAGTATTACAATGATATGCTATTTTACATGTAGCTAAACAAAATTTCCATCTCCAAAGTATATTTTTTATTTCGTCATTGTTGTATTTTCATCTAATTTGTCATTCTCACTTCACAAACTTGATGCTCCTTTTTTGCACTTCTCTCATTCTCTCCTTAGTTTCCCACAACCATTTCTAATTGTCGCTTTCCACGACTATCTTGGTTTTGTTCTTTCCTTCTCGTTTTTACTACATAACCAATGATCATGACATAACATTTCATTAGGTGCCATGAGGGAGGGGGAAGAACCTTCACTCCTCCACAAGTTATACCAAATTTGTAGAAAAGTATATGTGTCTCCCAAACAACATAAATTTCTCTATGTTCTATGTTTGTGGCTCTACCTGGACACACCTAATGCTCTCCTCTCTAGATCCAAATCTCAATAAAAGAAAACATCTACACAAAACAACAAAATCTTGATTGACATGTGAAAATTGTGAATCTTCCAAATAATTGATTAACATAGATGTGTGAAAAGTCTCCCTTAATAGCCATGGATCTTCCTACTCCACCAAATTATGAGCTCTTCCAATGGTGCCTCAATTACTTCAATGCATGAATTGTCTATTCGGTGGCTCTCTCTATTCAATCATTTCTCTATAAGCAACATGAATTTCCTCCAAACAACGACTCATAACAGTAAAGGATCATGGCTCATGTTTACGATGGGTAGATATGGAGGTTATAATGGCCATAGTTAAAAAAAGAAACTCTCATTTCTCTATCTCCCACAAGAGACTCTTCAACAAACTTGCCTTCTCCAAATGGGTTTTTATTACTTCCAATTCAATTATCTGTGGCAAATATTGTTGAGGCATTAACTTTATTAATTATTCATGAGCACTATTAATAATAATAATAATAATAATAATAATAAAAATAAAAAAGAAGTCTAATTTGAGAGATTTTTCCTCTACCTTTGTCATGATAATATTTGTTTGTAAAAATAAGATGAGAGAAATAAGTAGTAAAATATCATATATAGCAACAAAACATGCATATCATGCACACCATGATTTAGCTTGGAAAATTCTGATGGAAAGAAAATAAAAAACAGATATAAACTATGCACATCATGATTTAGTTTGGAAAAGCATAACGGAAGAAAAACCAAGTTAGTAATACTTATATTATCATTTTACTTAAATGCACCCAACTTGGCGAACACCCTAGCTTCAACCAAGTGGGGTTTCCACTTGCTCAACTCTCGCACATTATTATGAAAGATTCCAAATTTTTTTAAAGATTTTAATCACATATAATACCACTACTAGTGTATTTTTCATAGAGTCAAATTTACCTAACACAATATGTTTACCATATATCCCACTTAGCGTCAAACTTCAAATTTATTATTTTTGGTGAAGTAAAAAATTCAAAATAATTATAGTTTTGAAATCCCTTTAATTTACATTTTTGTGGAAATTAATAATATAATTTATTTATTATAAGTAATTTCGCTAAAATTTTAAATCCACTCATTGAAATGAAAAATACACTAAAATCCATTTATTAACCTATAAAATCCATATATTAACCCATATGTCAATTATGGTAGAAACAATATTTTTGAAAACTTAAGTGTAAATCCATTTTTTTAATGTATCAAATTCATAATTATGATATTTGGTATTTAGATTTTGTTGAGATTTTCTGTTTGAGTCAAATAGGCAGAAATCTTTGAAGGATGATAACAATAGGGATTCAGTTTCTACATTAGCTCCAGGTTGTTGGGAGGGAGTTAATGCCTCCTATATTTGATGTGAGGGAGTTATGAGGTTGTTAGATTCTCTATGCTATATAACAGGCAATCATTCAGATGATTTGCTAAGAGTGTGTGAGGATTTCTTGATGTAATCTCCAAATTTGATTAATATATTCTTGATGCCTATGTTTGGTGGACGTAGCCCAGATTGGTTGGGTGAACCACGTTAAAACTGTCTCTTATGTGTTTGATCTTCTGCTGTGTGTTTTATTTAATTTTCTGTGCACCTGATCCAACAATTGGTATCAGAGCATGTTGGAGGTGCTGAGATTGATTGTTGTTGGTGCGTTTGACGGAGGTGTTCAACATCGTTGCTGCGGTGGAGAAATCGATTGCTGCGTGGGCTGTTTGTAATCGATTGCTGTGGCTGCATAACGTGGATTGCTAGAGCCGTCCATTACCCTGCGTGCTGAGCGTGGATACATTTCAATCCAGCGTGGATTTCGTATACACAAACTGCATGGAGCGGATGCCTGGAGGTGCTGCGCTGTCTGCTGTTCGTGGAGCGGATGCCTGGAGGTGCTACGCTGTCTGTTGTTCATG
This sequence comes from Pinus taeda, assembly GCA_000404065.3. Classification (NCBI taxonomy): domain Eukaryota; kingdom Viridiplantae; phylum Streptophyta; class Pinopsida; order Pinales; family Pinaceae; genus Pinus; species Pinus taeda. The sequence continues at coordinate 62,494 of APFE030421749.1, read as the reverse complement.
GAGCGTTTTTGGTATGAATGGTCTGTTTTTTGTTTTAAAAACTATTCAACCTTTATACCTGGTGTGTGCGTGGATGATGCGCATGGTTGCTGCAAATTAGAGTCGTTATTTTAAACTTGCACATGATTGCTGGTGCGTTCCTTTTGTTTTTTAAATCGCTGGTCCACTACAGTATTGCTGGTATCAGTGCTTTCTCGTGAGATGTGCACTTTATTTAATGGATGTTGGCCAGCCTTAAAAAGTAGCAGACGGTTTTATTTTTATACTTCTTGAAGGGAATTTATCATTGTCACATGGAAAGTGGTATGGTAGATTGTATAATAGTCAGGTGGCAGGTAGATTCTATTGTATTCATTGTACGTGAACTTGGAGTTGACAGTTGAAATTCCAAAAGTTAAACTGTCACTGTCGTAGCCTGTAGGCCTCCGCGTTGGGATTAAGATACTGTTATGAATGATTTGACCCAAGCACTCAATTTTACCTCCCCGGTCTATGGATGCATGAGGCAATAATTTTCTCCCTGGAACCATCATCCAGTTGATTCAATTTAAAAAAAAAAAAGCAGTGACCGAATATTGGTGCGTTGTTGACCGAATGTAATTTCCTGCTGGTGCGGTTTTGTTAATTGCTTGGTGGTGTGGTTTTGTTAATTGCCTGGTGGTGTGGTTTTGTTAATTGCCTGTTAAATCAGGCCGCTTGGAATCATAACTCTAGGCTGAAAAAAACATGGAATGGGCATTGCAAGGTTAGTGATAGGCATAATTTTTTTTTGTGTAAAATGATTGGAAAAGGGCAATTTTTTAAAGCAAAGGTATAGAGACATAGGCAGATATTTTTTGTGTGAAGGGAAGATATCTTAGTTTTAAAGGCATAGGCAATTTTTTGTTTTTTTAAATTGCTGGTATTTAAAACGTTGATATTGGAGATTATTGTACTTTTTGATACAAAATGGCGAAAACTCAAACTGCCCGGTTTGAAATTGAGAAATTTAATGGCAAGAATAATTTCGAGATCTGGAAGGTAAAAATGCATGACTTGCTTGTCCAACAAGGCGTGGTTAAGGCATTGATGGGTAAATCCAAACAACCTTACAACATCACAGACGATGAGTGGGACGAAATGGATGAAAGAGCTGTAAGTGCCATTCGATTATGCCTGGTGGACGATGTCCTGTTTAATATTGTGTCGGAGACAAAAACTGCTGGTTTGTGGACGAAACTGGAGAAAATATACATGACCAAATCATTAACCAATAGGATTCTCCTGAAGCGACAATTGTACGTTTTGAGAATGAAGGAAGGTACATTGATTGCTGATCATTTAAATGCTTTTAATACTCTTCTTGTGCAATTACAAAGTATAGAAGTAAAAATTCCATCCGAGGATAAAGCTATTACTTTATTATGCTCGTTGCCCGAATCATGGGATCATTTTGTTACTTCTATAAGTCTTAGTTCATCAGAAACTATTGAGTTTGATGATGTAGTTGCTTCCTTATTATCAGAAGAAACAAGGAAGAAGTCGCATTTCGAAATCTCTACATCAGAAGCTATGATGGTTAGAGGTCGTTCGAAAGAAAGACGCCCCAGGAAGCCGAGCGACTCACGTTCAAAGTCAAAAGGGAAGAAGAGTAAGCTAAAGTGTTGGTTTTGCAGAAAATCCGGGCATTTAAAGAATGACTGCTGGAAGTGACAACAACAAACTTCAAAAGAAGAGTCTTCGACAGAGAAGAAGGAGGCGAATACGATAGATACAGGTTCGACATCTGTTTCAGGTATGAGTGATGAAGTATTATCAGTTAATGTGTCAAATCATGGTCAACATTGGTTGTTAGATTCCGGGCCATCAAACCACATGTGTATCCATAAAGAATGGTTTAAGGAATATAAATCAATTAATGATGGAGTTGTGTGCATGGGTAATGATGTAACATGTAATATTGTTGGGATTGGAAGCATACAACTACAAATGTTTGATGGAACAACTAGAATATTAACTGATGTGAGGAATGTACCAGATTTAAGGAAAAACATGATTTCATTAGGAGTATTTGATTCAAATGGGTATAAAACTGTAATTCAAGGTGGAGTAATGCAAATTTACAAAGGCATTTTACTAGTTATGAAAGCTAAGAAAGTAGGAAATCTATTTCAGTTAGATGGAGGTACAGGGTAAACTTTTGTGTCTACTGTGCCTGCACATGACAGTAACTCCATTCACTTATGCCATCAAAGATTGGGGCATATGAGTGAGAGAGGGTTGAAAATTTTGGCTGATCGCAAGTTACTACCAAATTTGAAGTCTGGAAAATTAGATTTCTGTAAGCATTGTCTATTTGGAAAAAAAAGTAAACAAAAGTTTAAAACAGGCAAACATACTAGTAAAGGCATACTTGATTATATCCATTCAAATGTTTTGGGACCAGCCCCTACAACCTCATATGGTGGTTCGTCTTATTTTGTATCATTCATTGATGACTTTTCTAGGAAGGTTTGGGTCTACATGTTGAAAAGAAAGTCTGATGTGTTTTAAGTTTTCAAGCAGTTTAGAGCATTGATAGAAAACAACACTGGTAGAACAATAAAGTGTTTAAGAACTGACAATGGTGATGAATTTACTTCCAAGGATTTTGACAGCTATTGCAAGGATGCAGGAATCGAGAGGCATAAGACCACGGTTTATACTCCTCAGCAAAATGGAGTTGCGGAACGCATGAACAGGACTCTTCTCGAGAGAGCAAGGAGTATGCTGAATGTCAGTAACGCCGGTTGCAAAAGAGTTGTGACGGAGCGGGTGGCACACAACTTGTTATGTGATAATATCGAATCTCCATCGACGGTGATAGGCTGCAAGATTCCGCAAGAGGTATTGGAAAGGACACCCTTGTGACTATTCTAAACTCAGAGTGTTTGGTTGTGATGCATATGCTCTAGTGCCTAAACATCAGCGAACTAAGTTAGATCCAAAGTCTAAAAGGTATATCTTTGTTGGGTATGGTGTTGGAACAAAGGGATATAGATTGTGGGATCCTACTACCCGCAAAATCATCATCAACAGAGATGTAAAGTTTAATGAATCCTCTCTTGTACAGTTAGATGTAGATCGTAGATTGAAACAGGATGATGTATCTGACTTTCAGCACATTCAGTTTGATAGCATTTCTAACGATAGTCATGATGACCATAGTTCAGATACTAGTCATGAACAAGTTTCAGAATCAGAACATGAACAGGGTTCAGGTTTAGATCATGAACAGGTCTCAGATACTGATCGGCAAGCAAGAAGTTCCTACAGATGGTAGTCAGCCAATCGAGGAAGCGCCAGAAACATCCTTAAGGAGGTCGACAAGAATTAAATGGCCACTGAGAAGGTATGATGATTATGTTACTTCAGTTGCATTTACTACTAATGACGATGAACCTCTGTGCTATCAAGACGCAATAGAAGGTTCAAAAAGTGACAAGTGGAAAGCAGCCATGAAGGACGAAATGATGGCCTTAGGTAAGAATGGCACATGGGATCTGGTTGAGCTTCCGAAAGACAAGAAAACTATGGGGTGTAAATGGGTTTTCAAGTTGAAACGGGGTGTGAATGATATGGAAGACAGGTACAAAGCAAGGCTAGTTGCAAAAGGGTTTTCTCAGAAATCCGACATTGACTTTCATGAGATTTTTTCACCAGTGGTTAAAATTGTTTCAATTAGAATTGTGTTAGCATTAGTGGCTTTGCTTGATTTAGAGTTGCAGCAATTAGATG
>APFE030421749.1:45954-58718 GCA_000404065.3 Pinus taeda | reverse complement strand
ACCACGTTAAAACTGTCTCTTATGTGTTTGATCTTCTGCTGTGTGTTTTATTTAATTTTCTGTGCACCTGATCCAACAGATTTATATAATAATAATAATCTAATTTTAATATCAAGGTCAAGTTAGATGTGAGATTAGTGTAGAGATCTTTTGTTTATAGGCTAAAGAATCAGTGTATAGGTTATATATATTCAAATTTAAAGCTATAATATTTTAGAAAGAAACACAATGACTTAAATATCAGGTATATATTATTTCCAAAATAATTTTCTTGAATGCATTTGACATTCACAATATTTTAGTTTTATTTGTTCATTTCTTTTATTTTTTATTTTTAACTTATACCTGAGATTGGTATAGAGATCTTTTGTTCGTGGGCTAAGGAACTAGTGTACAGATTATACATATTCAAATTTGAACCTATAACATTTTAGAAAGAAACACAATGGCTTAAATATTAGGTATATATTATTTTCAAAAGAATTTTCTTGAGTGCATTTGACATTCACAATATATTAGTTTTATTTATTTATTTATTTATTTATATCTCATGTCCATTTTCGAATAGAGCTTCTAGAATTGTAATTTATCTAATTAAGATTCTACTTCATTTCTGGTCTAACAAGCTCGGAGAGAGATTAAATCTCTTCAAGTGCAAACTTATTTTAAAGTGAAAATAGATTTGATCCCTTTAAGTCCTTGGTAGATTTGGAGTTAATGATGGCCTCCCGCCACGTATGAATCCTAATGGACAAGCGTATTAGTTGGCGTCTTAAATGCAATTGTTAATGACACTGTACGTGCCTTGGACTCCGTTTTAGGGTTTAGGAACTTGTTTTACCGGCGGTAACCTATACTAACCGGTCGGCGTTTAAACAAAAAGGGCATTGACAACCCAATTGGTAATCATTCCTCCTTTCCGGTTTGCGGGGTCACTCCGCCAAACTTCTCAGCTACTCTGTAGAAAACCCTGTTTCTTCTGCAACTGTGCTAATGTCGGTTCTGTGGTTAACTCCGCCTTCAAAGGGTGTTAATGGTAAGCTCCTTCGGCCTGCAAGGGTTCAATTACTCTGTTTGTGTTGATTTGTCACTGTAAGTGTGGGTTCCTTGTTTGTTTTCCGTCTCGGTACTGGTTATTTACTTATGGTTCGATTTGTTTTGGGACCTAACAGGTCCGTCGTCCTCCCAGCTTCGGTTCAACTTCGATAACCAGGTATTGGCACTCGCTCCATGCTATTTTCACTTCGCCTTGTTATATTTGGCCCTGACCGTCTCGGCCACTGTCCTCAGGTTATTATATTTGGTGTGTTGGGTCTTCTCCTCGTCGCCTGGCTGCCTGGTAAACCCTAACACTTTTCCTTCGTCTGTTTTCGTTACTGTTTTAACACAAATATATGCATGTGCAGGGTTTAACTCTCCGCCGTTTGTTCTTGCAGGTGAACGCTGGTCCGGTTGTCAGATTCGTGGTGCTGCTGCTCGCATTGTTCCCTCGCTTCTCCCGGGTAGTGACTTGATATACTCCCGTGATTTTGTAGCTGTAGTCTATGTCGTTTCTTTAGGTTTTCTCTATGGCAATAGGGTATGGTCTCGGTCTGCAGTCTTTTGGAATGCCGTTGTAATCATAGCTTCGACTTTCCCTCTGTGTAATTTATTTAAATGGTGTATGTGGTTTCAAACCCTCGTGGGTTTTTCTGGACTTCGGCTCTGTGGATGCAATCCGGTCTTTGCTTCTGTTTAGGTGATAGTCGTGGGTTTCGAACCCCTGCTCTATTCGACTATTTTGTTCACAACTTTGAACCGAGGGTTTTGACCAAACCCTGGTCTACTCCTCCTTAAACTGTTATGACTGTAAAATATTCGGCCTTTATCGGTTAATCAATGATATATTTGCAGTTTTCATCCTGTAGAATTCTTGGTGGATACCGGACTCACTTTGCATGCATTTTATGATACATGTGTTCGATTGTAATCTGGTTCTAGTTTGTTATTCAGGTCTTATGGTTACATAAATTTATGGTTATGCGATGACTATCTGTCTTTTACATATATTAAATGGAAAAGAAGGAAAACTCTGGTCCTTATTACGTCATTCTATTTGCCTGTAACTGTTCTTTACATTATCATACGAAAAGAAAGAAATGTCTTTATCCTCGGTTATAATGTGCTATCAGAAAGTAGGATAATCGCTGTTGGAATACCTGTTTTCCGTTCACATGTACTGGTTTAGTTGCCTTTCTGGTTTTTTGTAATTTTCGTTGCCTGAGTTTCTTCTGCCGCGCCTTTCTCTGGGTGTGCACTTGTGTGTACAGTCGAGTCTGTGCGTTGGTGGAAGGTGCTGTGTTGTTTGCGCCCGCTCCACTTACAATCGACCTGTATTCTGCTTTACTGGGATTTACAATACACAGAAATAATATACTGTATAATGATATTTGTCACAGTGATGAAATAAGACAAGTAATTAATGAATCTTGGTTTCTAGAAGAAATGACTGTATATTTCTATTGCTATTCTTCCAACTGAGAGAGGATCTTTACAAATTTTTTTTTTTGTTCTTTTAACTCAGAGAGTCAAACTGTTCCTGTTCGGTTGGAACCAACCCAACAGATTGACAACTATTTTCTGATAACTGTTTTAAACTAATACAATGCCTCTTTTAAATAAAAATCAACTAATCCAGCAAATTAATGTTTCTGTTTCTAACTCCTAAGGAAAACAAGATAAATGCATGGCTAATAAAAGTAAATAAAAACAGTAAATAAAATAACCGACAAGGTGTCCAAATTCTGCCTGAGACTGCCAGCCTCATTCTGCCTCCTCAGAGCTGGATGCTCCTGCATCAGTTAAGACGGATCCAGGCTCATTTTAAAGTGAAAATAGATTTGATCCCTTTAAGTCCTTGGTAGATTTGGAGTTAAGACGGATCCAGGCTCAGAGTATTTATCTTACTATAAAAGAATGAAACATTTCATCTTAATGTGAGATAATGAGTCTATTATTATGTTTGTGATGGCATTTATCTTATCATCATATTCTAAATTTTCACTATCTTTTCTCATTTTTCTATGTGGTTCATGGACTTAGAGATGTGTGAATATTTGTACTAGGGAATTCCACATAAAAATATTACTTCCAAAAAGTTTGACCCAAAGGTGTAGAGAGAAATTAAACCAATAAACTCTCACTAGAACAAAAATTCTTAACTATAAAGACTTAACCAATTTAGATAACCTAAGAGCTAACTTTTTTCTTTTATTATAAATTAATTACAAATTACGTTTAAATTCTAATTTTTTCTATTAAATATAACCATTAAACTTTAAATATAATATTTTATTTATTAATTATAATTTTATAGATTAATTATAAATTAATCAATTATAAATTAATAATTATAAATTAATTAAAATACTACCTTACATTAAGAGAATCGAACATTTCATTTTACTAGAGAAAACATCCCCACTTGTTTCTGACTGAAGTGGTTAAATTACTTCATAGAAGCAAGCATGTTAATCTAAGTAAGACTGTAATGTTAGTGTGGAGGATCAGACCACGACCTAGACCTACTTGACCATTTTAAAAATATTGTATTCATTTTTAAATTTCAATGTTATATACGGAATAACTATTTCAACGTTGTGGGCCAAATAATTGCGGTCCTTCAAAGCCAAAGAAAGGTGATTCTCCACCAAGAATGGACCAAAATGTTTTTTCGAAAATAGGGTATTTATTTTTAGATCTCGATATTTTGGATCAAAAATTTATGGTCTCTTACACAAATGAAATTATAATTACAAAAATGAAATTAAATGAAATTATAATTACAAAAATGAAATTAAATGAAATTAATTGTAGGGTAAAAAAAATTATTATTATTATTATTATTAAATTTACCAAAGAATATCTCAAAGTCATCAACACAGATCAAGAAATGATAAATTGATTAGAGGTAAAATAGGTATTATTATTATTAAATCTACAAATTATATCTCATTAAGTATTTTGATAATGTATAAATTTTTATGGGTAATTTAATAATATCATTTTGGAATCATTAAATTTCTAATATATTATATATATTATATATATATAATATTTATTATTATTTACATTATCATATCCAAATATTATCTTAAAAATTAAGGGAATTGGAATATCAAAATCAAATATCTATCACACATAAATGTTTAAAACAATAAATAAATATAACATGCAATTTGAATAAAGAAAACTTTATATTTTAATTTTCTAATATTTACTTATTATATAAATTTAAATTTATTAAATAAAATAAATTTTATAAATACTTAATATTGATAAATTTAAATGAAAAAATAAAATGGTTTGATCATAACTTCTTATCACATAAACAAGGGCTACATAGTAAGCATGCATTCGTGTAGCCAGTGTGGTAGGACGGACAACTTACTGTGGTAGGACGAACAACTTGCTGCCTCCCTACTCTGGATCGATTCTCGGTGCATGTCCGCTGCTCCTGCAACATATTGTGATTGCCATTTTGTTTCACTGCTACGACAACTATAGTGTCAATCCTGCTTCATGTACATATGACATAAATGTAATATAATGTGAATAATTGTGATTAAATGGGCTCTATATAGTTTCTAATGGGACTCCCCCTTCCTTTATAAAATAGTATCTAGTAAGTCTTGCTTTGGTCAAAATTAGTTTAATTAAACTAAAAAGCAATAGACATAGAGATTTCATAACAAAAATAGAACAACTAATTAAGCATTATATTATTGAATGTCATTACCAAAAATTAAGAAACGTTATTAACTAATATTGTATATATTAACATATATACACTTTAATATATATATGTGTGTGTGTCTATTTATGTGTTTTAGTTTTTTATTAATGTATATAATTTTTTATAATTAAATTTATTAAAATATGTTTTTAATATAATAATAAGTCATATATGGAGAAAAAAAAAGTTATGAAATGGAATAGTTAGGAAAAAGGAAAAAAATACAAATAGAAAGTATAAATTTACAAATGAACTAAAACAAAAAACCAAAAAATTAGTAAATAAAAAGGAAATAAAACTAAGAATAAAGATTATAACTAAATAGAAATCAAAGAGTTATTAAACAACCCATAATAACACTCCCTTAACCAATTACCTTACAAACTATATAAAATTTAAATAATAATACAAAATAACAAAAATTGATACCAATGTTAAACTCATGGAATAAATAACAAAATTTTGGGTCTAAAAACAAATTAATACACAATCAAAGCAAACTAAATACATCAATCACCAAGCAAGAATATAATAAGTATGAATTCACCTATAATGATAATCACTATCACTATAATTATCTTATTTTTATGATAATAATAACAATAAATACAAATAAATAAATAATTTTACGCATGCAAAACTAGTCCAGTATAATCTTGAAAAATTGAAAAAACTTCCTTCTTAATCCTATAACATATTCACAAATCCTTTACCAATTTCATGGCTACCGTACGCTGAAGAGTTATAAAAACCCTTATTGAATTGGTTCACAAATCCTTTACACATCCCATGGCTAGCAATCGGTAAAAGTTTGGAAAGGTTATTCCACATTCCATGGCTAGCAATCGGTAAAAGTTTGGAAAGGTTGTTCCATTCTAGAACATACAGAGAGAAAGAAGGAAGCCGGCCATGCCAGCCATCAATGGCGGGGTGTTTAACAAATGTTTGGGATGGAGATCTGTGATCAACTGGTTCTGGTGTGAGTGACTATCAACGTTATGGTTCAAAGGTCAAGAAAATTAGCACTGAACATAATGATACACCAGGTCAAGAAAATTAGCACTGAACATAATGATACACCAGCTCAAGAAAATTAGCACTGAACATAATGATACTCCTTTTGGGAATATATATATTTATAGATATAAATATATAAAAGAATATATCTGTGGGAAGTGTATATATACAGGGAAGAATACACGAACCAAGTAAACTGAAATCCCCTCCTCTAAGATAATAACAGAATGATCAGCCTGAATAATCTATATTACACGGCTATGTCTTATTACGATTAACATGAATCTATATTACTCGGCTATGTATTATTAATAAAATCAAAATCAAATAAAATTCCACAGTTAATTTCTCCCAAATCCCGTGCTCATCATCGCCTTAAACTCCATATAATTGACCATCCCATCGCCATCTCCATCAACTCTCTGTATCATCTTCTTGCACTCCCCAATTGCTCGGCCTTCCTCGAGACCCAGCGACTTGAGCACAGACTGGAGCTCTTCCACAGTTATCAAACCGTCGCCATTCTCGTCGAAAACGCCGAACGCCTCGACCAGATCCGCGTCTTCAAGATCAGCCTTTGTCTCTCCTTCTTCTTCTCGGTCTGGTTTACCAATCATCGATTCATACAGCGTAACGAACTCATCAAAATCCACGTACCCATCGCCATTGACATCCACGGTTCGAATCGTGCAGGCCAATTCCTCTTCGCCAACGCACAGCCTGAGGTTATCGAAGGACTCTCTCATCCCCTGCTTGCTGATCAACCCGTCGCCGTTCCTGTCGAAGGTCGAGAAAACCCTCCTCAGTTCCTCTCTGCCGACGGTGTTGTCCGACACCCCTTCGGCTGAATCATCCGCCATTGTTAAAACCTTTTCAGAGGGCTTGAAGTCGAACCAGAGCTTGAACTTCCTGCGGAACAAAGAATTGAATAAAGGCCGTAAAGAAAATGGGTTGTGAGATATAAGCTCACCTTGTCGATATCCACTGAAAATCCCACAAATTATTTGATTTCCTCAATTGAATCTGGAACCACTAAACCCATCGAAACACAGTCAATATATCGTAGTGCAGGCGCTGTAACAAACAAACCGCACCACACAACGTAACGTTGAAATTCGCTTCTGAGAGAAACTCTGCTCTCATACGCCAACGCCGTGACTTAAAAATAACGGCTGCCTAGGGAGAATCTTACACACACCGGACTCCAGAGAACCTTCGGTTGGGTGGATTAATAAATTTGACGATATCTGGCAACTCCGGACGCGTTCCAAACGCGGAGTATACACGGCCAGAGGCGGGGGCCGCCATTCCGGGTGAAGCTAGGATGGTTACGAGTAGGTAGCTGATGGGGACATCGACATAGAGGAATATGAAGTACAACGATATTTAAAAGTTAATTTAAAATTAATAAACGCCAAATTAAATAGTAATGTTTTATCTTTTTATTAAATAGAGAGTAGTCTAACGACTTAAAAGTTTTGCCTTGAAAATTTGACATGGTAAAATATCCGTAGGAATTTTGAGAAATCCGTGTTTCAGGATTTTGGTCGGTTCCGGAGGAGATTTTAATGCGGTGAATTTATTTTTACTATTAAAAAATATTTAAACATTTTTATAGGCATAGTTTTTATTAAAAAATTGCTAGATTTCAGTCCAAAAAATTGTAACCTTTGCAGACAATGCCACTAAATAGTAATGATTTTATTATTTATCAAATTTGTATAGGAAAATAAATATATATTATAATTTTCGCTTTCAACCAAACATTGCCATTAAATAGTAATGATTTTATCATTTATCAAATTTGTATAGGAAAATAAATATATTATAATTTCGCTTTCAACCAAACATTGAGAGAGATCTTTCATCTTAAAAATAGGTTTGTATCTCAAAAACATTGATCTCTTTTAAACACATGTAGATTTAGAATTAAGATATATATAATATTCCTTTTTTCATAAAAATTATCTTTGCAAAATACCTATTTTACCTTAATTTGACTTTAATTTTTCTGAATTCTGAGATTTTTGATTTATAATGATCGGAAAATTTTTTAGGGATTAATTACAGACATTATTATTTTTTTTTATTATGTTTGTTTTATTTTATTTTTATTTTCACTATATTCAAAGTGTTTCTCTTCCATAATAAGTTGGAGATGGTCTCTCTAAACAAATATGATTTATGAATTTTTTGGTCATGCAGTATTAGTAATCCATAATATTAATATATGATATTGTAACAATGCCTAATCTCCCTAGAAAGTGGGGATGAATGAGTCTTATTACATGTTTAAATATACATGTTCAAATATTAACCAATATAGACCCAATTCTTTATGTCTAAACTTCTTTTAAAATGCAAAACTTGAAAAAAAAAAGTACACTTTAAGAAATTTAGTCCCTTTTGATACTGGATATATCTATCATGATATGTCCCTTTTGATACTGGATATATCTATCATGATATGTATTGGTCCTTTCTATATATACACACATACAATGTAAAGTGATTTTTCATTGTTTAAATTGCATTTTATAATACATAAACAAATTCAATATTTTGAAAATCTATTTAGTTCTGGACATATTAAATTTACAATTACAGCAAATCTCTATTGGATTTTAGGAGAAAAAACATAAAGCTATGTTTTAAAGCAAAAAAGTAAAATAATTACAACAAATCTCTACATTGCTCTCTATTTAAGTCTCTTCCATGGTTTGCCTCTTCATCTGGTCCTCATGAACAACCACACTTGTTGGTTCAAAACGCGTTCGCCTAAAAAATTCTTTCATATAATTAATATGTTAATAATTAGAAAACGTTTTTAAATTTTCATATATTTCCACTAATAAATGGATGGTATGAATTCAAAATATTGAAAATGAAATATCGATTTAGTTAAGTTTTCATTGAGTGCATTGGCTTGAAACATCTCCCACACTCGTTCCATTCACATTCCCCTTCATGCGGTTGGCTACGCATTTACCCATCCGTCCATTCCAATCCATTCACCCATTCATTCATTCGAGCAATCAATTGTAATGTGGGTGCAAATACAGAACAGTTGCTCTCATGCGGGAAACCTCTGGTCATGGGTATCATCTGCATTCCACGAGGTCGAGGAATCTTCACTAATCACAGCTTGATCCTTTGTGAAGGTTGTTGAGGAGCTTAAATATGTTGTCAGTGGTTTTTGAATAAGATCTTGCTCAAATTGGTGAGCAAATTTATTTTAGGAGTTGAGAATTGTCTAGTTGTTTTTAGTGTGATATTTTGAAAGTTTTTCTAATAAGTTTTTTTGGTTTAATTTTTCTAAAATCCAGTAAGAATTTATTGAAATCACAATTTTGATAACTCTTGCATAATCGATCAAAGTACCCTACACTCTGAATCCATATATAATAAAAAAACCAGTTTAAATAACACACATTAAAATTTCACCTCAAACAACTCCATTAGATTTCAAATCTGGAAAACGTTCTCTCTTTTTAGTTCTAAAAAAAATTAGAATTTATTTACTCACCAAATAAGTGAATTGGTCATTTTTTTTGGAGTGAATGTGAAGCACTTCACTTTTATTTGTCATTAGATGCACCGATTGTGCTAAAACTGATTCAAACATACTGACCCCTTATTTATATCTTCATTTAAAAAAAAGGGTAATGCCTACGATGCATCTACTAGTGTCGCGTATATTGATTATCAGTTCACTTAGTGGAAAGTGAGGAAAGTTTATTATTTGGGATCCATGTAGCAGATCTTGTTATTTGTGATCAGTCTCACTAGTTGTGCCTAAATTTTACCTTTCGGTTTTAAGGTCGAGTAGCATTGTGAAATACTCTCCATTTCAGCTCCTATACATCACTAGTATTTGTTCAGATGATCTTCAGTCTATGTATGTAGTTCATGTCTTCGATGTGGGTTCACATTATTTCTATATGCCTTGTGAGGTTAAACCTTTTTCAGAGATTGCATTTAGGAATAGGGAATAATTCCTTAACCACCTAGAATATTTAAGCTCCTTAGCAACCCTCAAGAATTATATAACTCACACAACACATGGGTAATAATAAAAGGTTTATAAAAACTTGATAGAGGTCAATACTAAAGGTTTTAAACCAACAATACTATTATATCAAATAAGTATTTTTGCTATAATAAGAGTTTACAAGTATTGCATTATTATATACTCGGGGAAAAAATTGTCATTTCTCTAGATGGTAACAAGGTATTTCTTTATATTTGTAAATTAGTTATAATTTTATTGTGAGACTATTGATTTTTTTTTATTAAATTATCCATGACCCATTATATATTAACGGATATTACACTTCTATTGAAATGAATGTCACACGAATGTCACACGCAATGACAAGCAATGTTTAATCGACATATAAGTATTATCTACAATGCATAGTGTTCAATGGAATCATGGTCATGGTTAAATTTTATGGAGGTTAATGTTTTGTTAACAAAACCTCAAATAGGAGTAACGAAATTATCTTACAATTTGAGAGGGATAAGAGAAAACTTTGATTATGATTTAAACAAAGTTACTCATGTAATTTTGTTTTACAAAATATGTATTAATATGAATTACACTATGATTTTCAGGACTTAATTATTTTATCAATATAAAAACTTATTGAATACTTATAGAATTCATTTAGTGAGGGTTTTAAGGTTAAAATCAATTATTTATAAGTGTTTCAATTTGGTTATCATTACATTAATCATTAACTTGGTAATGGATAATGAAATTAAAATAAAATATAATTACAATAACTTTAAAAGAACTTGCATTTTGAATTTTTTTACATTAATAAATAATTTAAAACAATAACATTTAATTAAATACATAGAAATTTAATTCCATTATGAAGTGTAAAAGTGCAATGAAAAAATTCATGACCACGAAATTTGAATAATATTATTCTATTCATATTCTGTTAAAGTCTATGCAACAGTCCCATATTCTTTTATCATTGAATATATATTTCCAATACTAACAAAATTTAAAGGAATAACAAAATTTAAAGGAATTACAATTACATTTCTTAATGTCTATATCAAAATTGTTTATATGAGTACAATGTATCACTACTTCAATCCATCTTAATACATCATGATTTACAACACTATCTATCCTATATTCTTTTATCATTGAATATATATTTTCCAATACTAACAAAATTTAAAGGAATTACAATTACATTTCTTAATGTCTATATCAAAATTGTTTATATGAGTACAATGTATCACTACTTCAATCCATCTTAATACATCATGATTTACAACACTATCTATTACAGAATACAAAACTTTTGCCAATTTATGCTTGTGCTGAAAATAGATTATATGTCTTAAGTAGTTCATAGTCATTCATTATATTCAATCTATCATAAGATTATACAATTATATTCAATTGTAGACAAATTTTCTATGACTTGATCACATATCTACTACAATATCGATTAGTGAAGTTAACTATTTTACGTATAACGTTTGGGGTTTTTAATATTGGGATTTATAATATAGAGTGTTTAATATATATGGTTGAAAATATTAGCATTTAATATATAAGGTTCGTAATATTAGGGTTGAACATACATGATTTATAATATAGGGTTTATAATATTGGGTTTAGCATTAAGGCTTATAATATTGGGTATAACAACCACATTCACTAATGGTTAAACATTGTCAACTTGGGTTACCATGGTAATCATAGAACCTTTAAAATTAATCTTAGGGTTTATAATCCTCAAGTTTATAATATTAATCATAGTGTTTATAATATTAATCCTAGGGTTTATAATGTTAATCATATGGTTTATAATACTAATCTTAGTGTTTAGTTTCATAATATTAATCTTAAGTTTTACAATATGACTCCTAGGGTTTATAACATTAATCTCAGGGTTTATAATATTAGTCCTAGAGTTTATAATCCTAGTGTTTATAATATTAATCCTAGGGTTTATAATGTTAGTATAAATGTTTAATAATAGTCTTAGGGTTTATAATCCTATGGTTTAATATGTTAAACTTAGGGTTTACAATATTGGGTTTTATAATGTTAAGGTTTTATAAGATTAATATATTAGTTTTATGGTTTACTAATTAACCTTAGGGTCAACCATATTCACCATAATCAACCTTTAAAAACTATGGTCAACCCATGTTGAATATGGTCGACCATTGTTAATATGGTCAAATATGGTCAATTTAGGTCACTATGGTAAACACGGTGAACCGTAGTCTTCCATTATTAATATAGACAACCATAATCTATAATAGAAAACTATTGTCAACCATGGTTAGATTAGTCAAACCATGTTCACCTATGATGAACTTGGCCAAGCCATGTGACAAATGTCAACTTACAAACATTGGCCCATTGTGACAATTTTTTTTTTTTAATGTTACATTGATGCATTGTGATATAAATTTATTGAATGTCACAATGTGACAAAAAATATTGCAATGTTACATTGCATTGCAATTTATCCAACGTCACAGTGCATCATTAGAAAGTTTGGTAATCACATTTATCAATGTGGTTGACTATGTTTGACAATGTTTGACTATATTTAACATTCAACACTCTTCAACATCGGTTAAAAGTGTCACTTCTTAATATTATTGATTAATATTAATAATCAACTTACCACTTGATATATTAAACTTAGGGACTATAAATTTAATCTTAGGGTGTGTAATCCTATGGTTTAATAAACTAAACTTAAGGTTTGATATATTAATATTAGGGTTTATAAGCTTTGGTATTAATATATTAAACTTAGGGTTTAGTAAATTAATCTTCACGTTTATAATATTAATCTTAGATTTTATATTCAATAAACTTGGGATTTAATATATTAGGCTTAGGGTTTAATATCTTAGGGTTTATCATATTAATCTTAGGGTTTATAATATTAATATTAGGGTTTATAATATTAATCCTACG
>APFE030421749.1:21271-35719 GCA_000404065.3 Pinus taeda | reverse complement strand
CCCAAGGGATAGCCCAAATGGTCGAGTTCCCGTTGCTAAGTACCTCGCTAATGGGAGGTCACGGGGTCAAATCCCCTCGACGCCCTTGGGGCCAGGCTTAGCATAGAAAAAGCCGACGAGCAGTTCCCTTCGGGGAACTGCCGTGATCCGTTCCTGTGGATGTAGCAGCCAGTTGCAGGCCGTGAACCACAACAGAAAAAAATAAAAATATTAATCTAAGGGCTAAAATATAAGATTAATATATAATATTAATCCTATAGTTTAGAATCATAAAGTTTTTAATATCAATCCTCTGGTTTAGTACTAATCCTAAGATTTATAGTATTAAGCGTAGGATTTATAATAATATTTCTAGGGTTTATAATGCTAAGGTTTAATATTAATAATGGGGTTGTTAATATTAATCTTAAGATTGATAATCCTTGGTTCTAATATATTAAAGTTACAGTTTAGAATCTTAGGATTTATAATATTAGTCTTATGGTTTATAATCCTAGGGTTTAATATATTAAACTTAGGGTTTAGTATATTAATCATAGGGTTTGTAATCTTTGTGTTTATAATATTAATCTCACCGTTTATAATAATGCGTTTTATAATTTTAAGGTTGATAATAATTAATTTAATATTAGGGTTTAATATTGTGATGTTAAAACAATAAAGAAATCTATCTAACATCACATTCTGATAAACATTGTCTCAATGTGACATTCAATATAAAAATTATTGTCCCAATGTTATATTATATTGTAATTTACGAAATTACATAATTGAGGCTTAATATTAAGGATACTCTAGTAACCCTTTCCACGTTGAACCATCACTGCAGGGGGTTCATAACAACAACGGGTCTTAACATTCTGAAAGCTTTGTGTACATTTCAATTCACCGCTAAAAAATTGACAGACCAATGATTCAGAAGAATCACCGTCTTGGACAGAACCAAGAATAAAAATCAACTGAACATTAGAAAAGGAGAAAGGCCTCTCCTCCCTTTCTTGGGATTTACAGTTAAAGGAGTCGATGTATATATGTATGTTTACGACCGACCCAGCACAGACCAAGAGTTTGCCAATTTTCAGTGTATTAATGAAGTGGCAATATTTTCCAGCACATTATTATCCACCTGTCGTTGCCCCGAGGAACCACGCCTTTGTACTGAGAGGACGATAGCTTCCTAGTTTTCTCCATTGATTACCTTCTCAGATCCTCAAATACGCTGAGTCTCTGGTAGATTCCATCACCACGCTCATTTGGCTCCCCATTATCTCAAGCTCTCGAAGGTTTTTTTCCAGTGATCTGTATGAACCCCAATCCTTCAACATAACTTCATCCTGCTTCGGCTGCCATCTGCTCTCTGAGATCCCCATGGTCAAAGATTTTAATTCTTTGGTCATAGCGCTCTCGACGTCATCATATTGCCTGTTTTCTATGGAGTACAGAGACTTCATGCTTCGTTCATTGTCTACTCTTGAGTTTTATCTCGGGCAGACCGAATTTGAAGGGCGAGGTCATGATATTCTATCGTCTGCAATTTCATTGACAAAACAAAATTGAACAGGGAATCAATATGCAAAAGAGCGGGCCGGCCTTTTTGAAAATATTTGAAATGACCGTGGGAGATACAGTTGTGTGTTTTTTCCGGTTGACGGAGCTCTGAAGAAATTGGAATGTGGTTGCTGAAATATGGATAAGCGCTAAATTTTGGGTGCTTAAATTCAAATTTGAATTCGAATTCAAATGGGCTCGTTATTTGAATGCATTGATTACGCTGAACCGTGGAGCCTTCCGGAGTTGGAGTGACGGAGCCGCCGGAAAATGCATGTACATATCATGATAGGTCATGGTATCATGCATGGATGTGGGTTCAAAACTGTCCATACCTTACCATGCATTAATAAACCTATAGGGGTGGAAATAGGAGTTGTCTATAATGCGACTTTTTGGAGATTCCGGTGACGGAATCCGGCCGAAGAAATAGGGTTAAATCTTGATTTTTAGCAGTTAAAATGGTTTTTTAACTGCATATTTGGATTCAGCGAAAAACCCCTCGGAGCCTTTGATTGTGCAGAAACTAGCTATCAAATTTGGGATTCCAGTAAATTGCTGCCGGATTTTGACCGGAAAAATC
The DNA here is from genome assembly GCA_000404065.3 of Pinus taeda. Lineage (NCBI taxonomy): Eukaryota > Viridiplantae > Streptophyta > Pinopsida > Pinales > Pinaceae > Pinus > Pinus taeda. The sequence goes on along the minus strand of APFE030421749.1, from coordinate 33,588 downwards.
CGCCGGAAAGGCTTTCAAAAAGTCTCATTATAGACAACTGCGTGGAAATAGGTGTGGCACATGGGTCCTGCTGTCATATTTCCATGTAACCTGCCCAAAACCATGAACTACTTCCAGGGTCACCTCCTAGTGGTTTCTGGAATAGAGTAAGGTGTCGCCGGAACAAACTCTGACCGTAGATCTGTTGAATGATGGTTTTGAAAAACTATTCTCCGAAATCACACAGTTCATTAAATTTTGTTGGGCAATCTGTCGTTGGTCACCGTCATGTATGGGCGTCAACGTTGTGGACCATTGATGGCGTAAATACCTGCATAGGTATATCTTCTTCTTTTGTTGACTACTGCTCCATTATGAGGACGAATTTGAAAATATTCATGTTTCCTTCTCTGCGCCGCAATTATATCCATAGACAACTCGGAGCATAAACAATGGAGTCACAAAAAAAAAAAATGTCGATGGTTTCATATATGACATTTATCAACATACTTGGTCCTCTCCCTCTTCATATTTCTCTACACCGTCCATGTATAATTTTTATAACACTTCAATTAATCATTCTCAACACATATATGCACTATCTATATTAAACTACGCATCACATAAATCTATCGATAGCTCAATAGCGATCAGAAAATTTGGTTTAAAATTGATTTACAATATCTATGCATCCTTTCTCCTTCTCTTCTTTGTCCTTGGACTTATCATCAGATGTTACCTCTCCTCGAAAGGTTTCAGGCTCTTGGATTCCATATGCATTTTCTCAAATAGACAAGGCACCTTGCTCTAACTCGAGTGATAGCTCCTAGTGTTGTTCAGGAACCTTATGTGATTGCTCATTGGTCTTTGATTCCGATTCTCCCAGAAAGAGCGCAAAAACAAATGCCCTAAGATACAGTAAGCTCTCATAGAAGGATTTTGTATCATCATTGTCCCAGATAGGTTTAGGAGTGGAAGCATCCTTCGAAGTGGTAGTTGAGGATCCATCTTCACCAGTTGTAACTCTATTGGTGTGGCCATCATCTGGCATGATTAGAGTTTTCATATCTAGTGCTTCAGAAAAAGAAGAGACACTACGAAACAAGGGTTCATAAGATCTCCCCAGTTTTTCATATGTAAAAAACACAAAATTAAAAAATGACGAATTTCTTAAAACAAGTTATGACACCTGCATGCAATAATCCCATATTGATTAGAGAAAACACTATATTGATATGCATATATGGCCACATTACCACCATAATCTGATCAGTTTATTAGTATATTAGACCATGTGAACTTCTGCTTCCAATGCCTTGTCTGAACACTAGACGTGGTGTGCTAGACCTTTGGCTATTGATTAGTAGAACTAATTTTCCATTTGTCACCAAATTGTGACTTTGAAGCCTGACTTCAAAATTAGGTTTCGGTCCTTTTAATTTTAAATGAAAATATCACTTCCATACATAAAAGGCCGAGGGTATATTGATGCGCATATAATCCAATTTCCCTCGCACTTATTTTTTATTTTTTTCCTTAAAACAAAAATAAAACCATAACAATGGGGCTTCAGTATGAAGGAGATAACATGTAAATTGACTTCATAATATCATTGAAACAAGCTTCCTCTAATTTTTAGTTTTGTCCTCACTTCTTTCCCAAAAATTTAATTTTGCCTCCACAAAAAAAATGAGCTACAACAATATGCATGCAAATGTAGCAATTTGTGTTTTCAAGGCAAAAATGAATAATAGAAAAAAGGAATACGAGTTTGTCTTCAATGCTCTGTGTCATAGGAGCAAGTAGAAAGGGGAGAAAGAAATTAGAAGGAAAATAAGAAGAATGATCCTCTTATCCCTATGGTGGACCTCTATGTGAGTATTAGTTGTGTTTAGCATAAATTGCAGGTAAGAAAGGGCAGTAACATCCTAGCTACTTCTCTCTTCCAAACAAAGCAAAGAGGTTGCAAGAGGGTTTGGGTAAAGAAAGAAGAAATAAAGGAGGAATGTCCTCTAGCCCTATGCGTCTATGAAAAATCCCAAATAATGGTAGAGGAGAAGCTAGAAAGAAATATTGTTGCTAGGGCTCGACTAAGGAAGATTTGGATGAAGAAGGACGATCTAATCAGGGGAAGTAGATCCTCTATTTCTCTTCAGTGATAGGAAGGGAATGATTTCAAGGGAAGCCAAATAACTCAGATGCATGCATAATAAAGTTTATACAAAGTGATTCATTTGAACTTAGAGGAATGACTGAGTCCCTATGATGATTACAGGAACAAATTGGTTTATCTTCAAGTATATCAACATTGTGAGAAATAGGAAAGAGAAGCCAACATGGCTGTAGGGGGAGTACATAACAATATTCTATGTTGTTAGAAGAAGATGGGCTGCAACATAAGTGTGGAATGACAAAAGGCCCACAGTTAATTTAGGTCCATAGGATCAATCCACACACAGAAGCAAGTAAGCAAATGCAAAATATCAAAGAGCATTAGCTTAGGGGGAACTTATTTAGTAAGAAGTAGCAGGAAACATTTTTCATCCTCAGGAACAAAGAATACTAAGTAAATGAAAGGTTAGCACCTTGGCTGAAATACCTCATTTCATTAAAGTTGTGAATTTGACTAGGCCTAATAGTCTCGTGTTCATAAAACAAAATTGGTATAAGTTTTTCATGTTCCTTAATTTTCAATTGATATCATTATGTCAACTAGAGGTATTTAGTTCATGTGGAGGAACCTTCTTGTGAAAGTGGGCATTTCTTTTTTAGTTGGAGTCATAAGATTTTGTCTAGTACATTGTCCAATTTGAATCAATGTTAGGTCCCTATAATACTAGTGATTCTCCCATTACTATTGTCATTGTATCCCTTATTCTTATTGTTGTGCCCCTATTGTCCCCATATTGTTATTATTGTGCCCCATAGAAACCCACTATTGTTATTGTTGTGCCCTTATATTATTATTTTTATGTCGGATTTGATTATATTGTGACCCCTTAGACTCCTATATATAGAAAGGAGTCTTTGTCATTTGTATCATCCAAGAATTGTTCATTTTTGTAATGTAAAGGAGGTTTCCCCCTTGAAGAGGATAATTTCTAAGGCGTTGATCTTTCTTTTCTATGTTTTTGTGAGCTTGTTTCATAACATTTTGTATCAAAGGTTTAGATTCTAAGGTTTTGCTGCTCCTGATGCCAGCCTAAGCCAACAATACCCACATTATGCAAATAAAATTGCATGTCACTATTGATGGAGATTTGTGATCAACTGGTTCTGGTGTGAGTGACTATAAATGTTATGGTTCAAAGCTCAAGAAAATTAGCACTGAATATAATGATACACCAGCTCAAGAAAATTAGCAACTGAACATAATGATACTCCTTTTGGGAATATATATATTTATAGATATAAATATATAAAAGAATATATCTGTGGGCAAGTGTATATATATAGGGAAGAATGCACGAACCAAGTAAACTGAAATCCCCTCCTCTAAGATAATAACAGAATGATCAACCTAAATAATCTATATTACACGGCTATGTATTATTATGATTAACATGAATCTATATTACCCGGCTATGTATTATTAGTAAAATAAAAATCAAATAAAATTCCACAGTTAATTTCTCCCAAATCCCGTGCTCATCATCGCCTTAAACTCCATATAATTGACCATCCCATCGCCATCTCTATCAAATCTCTGTATCATCTTCTTGCACTCCGCAATTGCTCGGCCTTCCTCGAGACCCAGCGACTTGAGCACAGACTGGAGCTCTTCCACAGTTATCAAACCGTTGCCATTCTCGTCGAAAACGGCGAACGCCTCGGCCAGATCCGCGTCTTCATGATCAGCCTTTGTGTCTCCTTCTTCTTCTTAGTCTGGTTTATGTTGGGAATTTTCTGCTAAATTATAAAACAAAATTAACTGAACAGAACAGAGACTGATGCTTTGTTTTTAACACACAGGATTTTAGCACAGGGAAGCTAAAAAAAATTGTTTTTGCTGAGGATAGAGTTTCAGCAACACAAAAAAAACTTCTATTCATTAACAGGAAACCAACTGTTACATAAATCATCTTCCTCTTAACAGAGGGATTTCACAACTGCTGTTACAAAAATATCTTCCTCACACAGAGGGATTTCACAACTAGGGAATGCTTCAGTTCCACACAAAAATTACTCTGTCTCTTCTTGTGAAAATACTCTGTCTCTTCTTGCACAAGATTACAAAGATTTACACTGTTGTGTAAATTTTTCATTCAAGCTGCTGCATCTCTTCACATTCTTTCTTTGCATACAAATTTTCTTTACACTGCTGTGTAATATTTTCTCACGCACTCTTGCGTGCTTCCCTTACCTTGTTCTCTCAACGAACCACCACAATATCTCTGCACTGCTCTGCATTACCAAGAGAACTCTGTCTCTGCTGGGAAACATCAACACACTGCTATGTGCTCCCTTTTGCTATCTCTCAATGAACTTCCCTTACATTCGCACTGCTGTGCAACTCTTTTCTCCCCTTCACGCGCTGCTGCATGCTTTAGTTTTCACTCTTAACAACAAAACTTACATTACGCTGCTACGTATACCCTTTTGTCTTTCACTCACATTTCAGTAGCAGACTGCTCTCTCCACACTTCTACGTTGTTGCATATTCCTTGGAAACACATTACATTGTTTATGCAATGAACAACATAAAACCTTTTATCACGCTGCTGCGTGCTCCTTCTCAGTTCACAATGGACAACCAATTGATATTATAAATCCTCAGGCGGAGCTAAGAGGTCGGCGCTCTTGTTTTTCTTTTCCGCACTGCTATGCGTTACCCATAATTTTTGCTTCTTCGCACTGCTGTGCATTTCATTTCATATTCAACAAAAACTTCACGCTACTGCGTGCTTTATTACATTGCATATTAAACAAACAAAAAAAAGAAACTCGCGCGCTGCTGCACTACATTCCATTTTTCAGTTCACAGTGCTGCGCCCCTTTTTTATTACATGCACGGATGAACAACCAAAACTAAAACAAAACAATTGCATTTTTACTATGCCCATACTTCCGTAAAATAAAAAACTAATAAAATTAAAATCTTTACCAACAATTACGACTGCAGTAAATTTCATTAAAGTGATTTACTGATAGAACGACGGTCAAACAAAAGAAACTTTCACTTCACGCAAGTCATGGTGTAGACTTGAATGCAGCTTTGGATTAATCAAACAGTGGACAGTCTTCACTTCAATTAAACGGTTATCGCTCGCCCAAACCAAGCGAACGTTACCTCCCGATGAAAAGTTGTTTTGCAAAGGACGGCTCAACCACGTGTCGACTGATGATTGCATCGCTGTCGTTTGGGAAAATACCACCGCTTGCTGAAAAGTTGTGTGATGAAAAGGTTGGCGGTTTTTTGGAATGTACGCGACAGTTTGAAATTAATATTTCAACACTCCCCTTTAATTTCAACTGCTGGGTTATCAGTTATACCCAGCCATTTCATGAAAAAATTCAAGACTTTTCTGCCTATTCGTATCAGCTTTCCTTTCATCGCTCTCACTGCTGTGCTCAGGGACTCCAATCATGTAATATCCTCTTTCTCTCTGCCTCAGGCAAAATTTCTAATCTTTGCATCTCCAAGCTATCCTGCAACCTTTTCTTCTCTGCTCTTATGGCAGATTTAATTTATCTCTCGCCTAACTGTATGCATCGTCTCCTTTTTTGCAGTGTCTTCTCAAAGAAAGCTTAGATTGGCGGGAGAGCTCAAGGGACTTTCGGACTGTATTTCCTTCCTTCTCCATACTTGTGTAACTTTCTTCTTTTGCATGGTTCTAGCTTGTGTAAGATCCCATGTTAAGTTACAATCACGTGCCATATGACCAATGTTATGACACTTGAAGCATTCTACATTGTTCATGAATAAGATTTCATGATTTCTTCCTGTAAAATTGTTTCTTCGAGGTTGTCAGAGACTATAACATCTATCTCTATGAGATGCTTTACAGTGTTTTGCCATATGACCAAAGTTTGAACAAGAATAACAATAACCAAAAAATGAACTTTGGTACCTGGGAGATGGAGGTTTCCTTGATGTACTTCTGAAGCCTTTCTGCCTTGAGATACTTTGATGATAACCATTGCCTCTAGCCTCTTTGACATCATCTACATTTCTTTTTGGAGCTGGTTTTCTACTTGGAGCAAGATTTCTTCTTGGAATAGGATTTCTTCTATTGTAGCCTTGATCTTTCTCCTTGCCTTTGCTGGAACTAGGAGCATCACAATTTCTTTCTGGCTTCTTCACATCTCTTTTGCTTAAAGCATTTTCATTCTTGTTTGAGGGTTCACCTGCATACCCAAGTCTTGAATTATCAGATGGACATCTGTGATAGCTGAGCATGTCATCCAAGGCTTGAGAGCTCTTCAAGATTTTGTTCATCCCTTCAACCTTTTTTCTGAGGAGGACAATCTCTTCTTCCAATATTTTACAATCATTATTCTTCTTTGCAAGTTGTTCCTCAGTTTCTTCCTTGCTACGAGTAGCTTCAACTGCTACTATTTTAAGGGAGATGATATCTGAATTCATTTCTTCATTCTTTGCTTGACTACTTTCCTTTCTCTTCTCAGCTTCTTATGCTTGTTTCCTGGCTTCTTGTAATTGAGACTTAAAGGAGGAGACCTCTACCTTGTACTGACCAATCTCTTCTTCAAGTTTGTTCACACTCTTGTGCCTTTGTTCAAGTTGACTTGACAAGGTATCTTCCTGCTTCTTTGCTTTATTCAATTGATTTGTCATGGATATGACTTCTTCATGATGGTTCCTTTTGCTTTGATGAAATTCCTTCTTAAGTTTGGCAAGCTCTTCATCCCTTTCTTGTACTTGAAGCTTGATGAGGTCAACTTTCTTCCTTGTTTGATCTTGGTTACCAACTGGAGCTATCTTCTTAAGTGACTCATTTTCCTTTTTCAAATTGTTAATCTCTTCCATGGCAGTCAAAATTTGAGCAAGGAGTTCTTCTACAAAGTCCTTTTCATTCTTTTCATCTTCTAGGTCTACTTCAGCCTTGATGTCATCATTCTCATTTTTAGCTTCTATGATGGGTTCAGGATGTCCTTTTTGATTGATGGTCTAGGTTAGTGCTCCTTTTGAGTGAAGGTCATGAAGTTTGTCCCATATATCCTTTGCTGATGAATGTTTTCCAAGATTCTTCTTTACAGAATCAGGTAGCCCATCCAAGATTGTCTTTGCTGCTTTTGCATTGTACTCCTTGGATTCTCTATCCATCCTGCTATCATCAATCACCGATTCCCAAATTTCAATCCCTTGAGACTGTAAGAAAGTCCTCATTTTTACTTCCCATATATAAAAGTTCCCATTGAACCTTGGAGCCTCAAATAGAATGCTTTCAAATTTATTGACTTCTATTTTAGTAGTAGAGGGAGACACATCCATCTTTGTAATCTTGTGCAAGCAGAGACAGAGTATTTTCACAAGAAGAGACAGAGTAATTTTTGTGTGGAACTGAAGCGTTCCCTAGTTGTGAAATCCCTCTGTTAAGAGGAAGATGATTTATGTAACAGTTGGTTTCCTGTTAATGAATAGAAGTTTTTTTTGTGTTGCTGAAGCTCTGTCCTCAGCAAAACAATTTTTTTTTTAGTTTCCCTGTGCTAAGATCCTGTGTGTTAAAAAATGAGCATCAGTCTCTGCTCTGTTCAGTTAATTTTGTTTTGGAATTTAGTAGAAAATTCCCAACAGAAAATGTATTTATGTGTTATGTTTTTTTTCGTGTGATGTGTATTGTATATGGAATGTGAATCCACGCAGTAGCGTATGAAAAAAAAGTGTGAATGAAGAAAATCTCTTACACAGAGGTATCAAATTTTTAATGCACAGCAGTGCAGATGTAATGCTCTTTTTGTTGAGAGATTGAAATGGAATGTGTAGCATCACACATGTACATTTTTGGATATGTAATGTTTCTTTTGAGGGCATATGGAATGTAACGCAGCAGCGCGTAAATAAAATTTTACACAACAGTGTTGAATTTTTATTGTGAGACAGAGTATTTTTTTTGTTGCAGACACAGAGTAAATTATTTTTTTTGTTACTGGTGTAATCCCTCTGTTGGAGGAAGAAGATCTTATTTTGTATCAGGCATTTTATTAATGAATACAAGTTTTATTTGTATGTGTAAAACTCTTTCTGCTTAGATTTTTTTTTTTTTTGTGTTAAGATCCTGGAGAAAAATAGAGCATTGTTCTCTGTTCAGGTTATTTGTTTTGGAATTTATCAGAAAATTCCCAACAGTTTACCAATCATTGATTCATACAGCGTAACGAACTCATCAAAATCCACGTACCCATCACCATTGACGTCCACGGTTCGAATCGTGCAAGCCAATTCCTCTTTGCCAACACACAGCCTGAGGTTATCAAAGGACTCTCTCATCTCCTGCTTGCTGATCAACCAATCGCCGTTCCTGTCGAAGGTCGAGAAAACCCTCCTCAGTTCATCCTTGCCGACGGCGTTGTCCGACACCCCCTCAGCTAAATCATCCGCCATTGTTAAAACCTTCTTAGAGGGCTTGAAGTCGAACTAGAGCTTGAACTTCCTGCGGAACAGAGAATTGAATAAAGGCCGTAAAGAAAATGGGTTGTCAGATCTAAGCTCACCTTGTCGATATCCCCTGAAAATCCCACAAATTATTTGATCTCCTCAATTGAATCATGATATTGAAACACAGTCAATATATCACAGGCACCTGTAACAAACTAACTGCATCACACAACGTAATGTTGAAATTCTCTTCCGAGAGAAACCCTGCTCAAATACACCAACACCACGATTTAGAAATAACGGCTGCCTAGGGAGAATCTTACGCATGCCATAGTCTAGAGAACCTTTGGCTGGGTGGACTAGAAATCGATTAGAAGATATAAATTTGACAATATCCACCACCTCCAGGCGCGTTCCAAACGCGAAGTATACACGGCCAGAGGTGGGGGCCGCCATCCCGCATGAAGTTATGATAGTTACGAGTACGAAGTTGATGTTGATGGAACGAGGAATCGATATTGTGGAATCTGAAGTACAAAGATATTTAAAAGTTAATTTAAAATTAATAAACGCCAAATTAAATAGTAATGCTTTTATCTAGGGGTTAAATTTGACGGGTGACCCTACCTGTCAAGGAATTTTTTTATGACGTTTTTATTTTTAAATTGCCCATCATATGACTTTTAAAATTTATTTGTACAAGTTTCATATAATTTCAAATTGTACTCATAATTGTTCAAATTTTCCATTCTTTGTTGTACCATTCGGCTGAAGTCTCATTGCTACACTTTGTTTTGAGACCCGTTGATCAAACTTTTATGCAAATTTTCCAGAGTGTTCAAATGTTCTGAGTCTTTTTGTTTAAAATGGAAATAGTGATAAAATAGATGGGAAATATATATAGAAACAACAAAAAATAATATTATAAAGTGAAAAAATATATATTCATAATTACTTTGACATGAAAATAATGAATGTTAATATTGTTGCAACAAATTTGACAAAAATAGTTCACTCACACATACCATGTTTTCCATTTAAGTCACTACCATGTTAATCCCATTAAAAGAATAATAGTTGTGAAATAATTTTCAAAGCAAAAACATAATGTGCATGAACTATGTAAATGTTCAAAAAGTAGATTCAATATCATCATGTACACAAACTAAAATTTGGATAGTTTCACCAAAAGAGGTCATTGTCAAAACACCACTATTACAAACATAAAAATAAAGCAAAAACTTTAAATATTTAAGGTTCTTCTTTCTATAGCATCTTTCCAGATGTCAAATACCCTATCCCATTCCACCATCGATGGATCAAGCCCTGTTAGAGACACCCGCATCAAGGCATCCAATGCAACCAATGATAGCTTTGTTCTTCGGACATCCTTTATTATGTTTTTTCTTGAGAATCCTCTCTCACAAGCAACTGTACTTGCAGGAATAGTAAGTATCGCCTGCCATAATTTTGACATGTTAGGAAAATTTGTATGCAACGCTGTAACATAAAAAATCCTCCATACATCTTTCATGGATGATCCCTCGCAATTAACACGAAGAGTGTCAACAATTGGATGCAACTCTTTCAAACAAGCCTCAAAATCAAATGTAGTTTTGTTTTCTTCACTTTGATAATAAAGATGTTGTAAGTGTTGAAAAATCTTTTCGAGCCAACGCTTTGAATTTTGTTCTCTGCCATGAACATCCTCTAAATAATGGCAAGGGCTAAACAACCTTGCTAAGTTGAAAAATGCAAGATCAGGGAATCTTCCATTCAAATTCTCTACAAGAGCTTGAACATAATCTTTTGCAAGTTGTTTGCAACTTTCTATTGAACCTTCAATACACGGTTTCCATGCTTGTTTTTGTATATAGACACAATCAACATATGCATGTGGAATTGCTACAAATCGTAATTCATGCTTGTGAACAAGCCCCTCCTTATCACAAATTTCTAGAAAGCCAAATTTAGAGGCATCTATAAATTTAGATAAATAACATGTGCCATATGCAAATGTGTCGCTTCTTAAAAACCACCTTTTCAAAGGGTTTACCGTGACATCTATGGCCGCCCCTAAAGAGTTGACATCAATCTACTCTTCTTGGAATTGCTTGTCAACTTGTTTAATTCACACATTATATCTGCAAGCATATGTAAACAAAATTGTACTGAAAAGATTCTTGCCTTATCATACCATGAATCTTTTCTTTCATTTTTCCACAATTTTAATATGGGAGGCATAAGTACAACAAGTCTTTCAATGACTTGTCCCCTTGAAAGCCATCTAACTCCATGGATTTGAAGAGCTTGAAGAGTTTCAAGTTGCATAAGTTCTTGTAGAGAAATAAGTTGACTATTTCTTTTCATAGAATTTTGCACCCAAGAATATACATTATTTGCTAATTTCTCAACAAATAATAATTCAGGTATTTTTTTTGAAGCATCTGATGTAGCTAAAGCTTCAAGATGAGCAATGCAATGAACACCTACAAGATTAGGTACATCTTTCTTCAAGAAAGTGATAAAGCCATTTTCATTACCAACCATTGAAGAAGCACCATCTGTGGAAACTCCTATCAATCTTTCTGTTGAAAGGTCCCTTGATTCCATTAAATGTTTGATTGCATCATAAGTTGTTTTCCCTCTTCCATCGCAAACATTTATGAGCTTTAAAAACTGTAAAATTGGAGGACCCAATCCTTTTGAGTTTAAAAATGTGGCATAAACCACAAGATGTTTTTCTAAACTATGATCTATACTTTCATCTAAGATCAATGAAAAAAAAGGGCTATCTAGCATTTTGGAAGTTTGTAGCTCTTCAAGATACTGAGATATAGCAAAAAGGAATTCTTTTGCAGCGATGTGATTTGTATATGATGTATAATATTTGTTATTTGGCATATTTGGCGTGTGTAAAGACACTGTAAACAAACAAAGAGATTCATATTTTGAGAGTGGTAGATCCTCTTGCACCATCCAATATACTAATTTCATAGTAGTGATGACTCTTTCTTTGTTCATATCATTAATGCATGCAATGTGTTCTGTAATAGACTTCGCCTTCTTCTCATTTCCACATATCCACTTTGCCTGTGAGAGTTTATGAATGTTTGAATTAGCATGAACAATTATAGAATCATGCTACAATGTAGAGCAACTAGTCTCAATTCCCCATGGCCCCATTGCCTTATGCATTTCACAATATCTGCATTTCATAACTGTTTTTCCTTCATCCTTTGCCTCTCTCAACCACTTATACTTAGTTTTCCATTGATCACGAAACTCTCTTTTTAGTTTCATTTTTCTTTTCTTTTGGGTGCTAGGTTCTCCGTGGTGAAATTCTTCATCACTTTGTTCATTATGCTCCAAGATATCATATTCTTCATTGTGCCCCAAGACATCTAAATCTTCATTTAAATCAAAATCACGATCTTCTTTATCGGGCAATGAAGCTTGAGATGTATTAGACCATCCAAATTGTTTTTTGATAGAAAGTTGATTCCCTTTTTTTGAAGGCATTTTTGATATATAATACCCATATAATAAAAATAAAGTATTTAATATCTATGAATTTCATTTCATCAACTAAAACCATATTTTAAAAAATAATCTTGCAGTGATACAAGAAATGATATTAACCAGAAAATATACCTATTTATTCTTTATAATATTAAAAAAAAATCTGTTAATTCTTTATAGTATTTAATATTTTCTCAAGAGTAGCTTTCACAGATAAGGACTAAAACTTCCACGGTGGCCAGAATAAACTTGGATGTTA
>APFE030421749.1:2180-20282 GCA_000404065.3 Pinus taeda | reverse complement strand
TTTTTTATACTTTTCCTTTTATCATGAAATGGGCAGTACTAGTTTACTAGTAGAAAATGTTTTTCATAGTCTTCAAGTTTAATTCTGTAATATAAATTGAAATTTTCCATCCACAAATCAGTCTACGTTTAAAATAATGTTTACCACTTCATATCAATTTATGTGTTTTACTTGTGCACACATAAAAGATGGACTCAAACTACTAGTAACGTCCAGAACTTTCTTAGATAAAAACAAACAGCATCCCAACAACTCGAACCAATGGAGGCATTTCTGTTTTGAAAATCAGAGGAAGTATCTAGTCATACTCCAACAATTGAGTAATTAGACTGTAAATTATAACAAACCTAGCTTCTAGTTTAAGGCGGCTGTATATTTGAAGATTTGAAGTTGAATCTTTACAACATGCAATCCACACGACAAACGAAAAAGGAGTAAATGAATGTTTCTGGTCATATTGTATGAATAGGATGTAAATGTTTGTCATATGGTGGTCACTTCTATAATGACAACGGTTTGTTATTATACCTAAATTCTATAGAAAGATCCGTAGCATGCAATAGAGGAGGAGATGATGGCCCTTTTTGAATCAATGTAAATCTTGATATTAGTGCATTTATCAATTTGTAATCGTTTGAGAATGCTTCAAGCCTCTTTTTTGTTCTGTCGTAAAATCATCATGAAACTGTACCAGACATTGTATTGAACAAACACATCAAAACAAAGAGCACTTCATCTCCTACTCAAGCCTCAAATATCTACCAGAAGAGATGAACATGGGGTATCGGGGGTCCTTTTCAAGCAGGCTTTCGTGACTGGCTTCCTTTGACATTCTAACCACTTCATAGATTTCACCACCATATGATGAGAAGGAAACAATCAACGAAGTCCAAGATCATATTGCACTTCCCCAGACAAGATTTGTAGACTAAAAAGGAGAATCTGTGTGGAAATAAACTATAGGTTTACTTGATTAAGAAGAAACATTTTTATATTTCTGTACCAAATTACCCCAAAAGGAATTCGTGAAAAGGCAAATCACACAAACTTTCATGCTGAAGTACATGCAATTATTATTTTCATGGATTGCAGAAAGACCCTTTTTTTATTATTCCCAATTTCCCAGGAAGGGTGGGCTTGACTCTGGCTTAGTTTACATTTAAGGGATCATTACCTCATCCTTAGTATTTGTGCTTCCCTAATTTTCTTAACATTTTCTCAGCCTATTCGATTACAACATTCATTTTATTATACATAGAAATCAGGTTTAACATTACACTTCTATCTAATACATTCTATTTATTTATTTTCTTGTATAATAAACCTGATCCTGTAGGTTAGCACTTAAAATGTAAACTATACAACACTAACCAAGCTGTTCCCATGAAACTGATTATGAGTCATGAATATTGAACATCAAAGTGACGAAGTTATATATAAATTCCAAAAATAGGATCATTTCGTTTTTTGTGCATTTGGGTTCGAAGAGGACAGTTTGGTTTAATAATCAGTTGAACTAGCCAATTCTAATTTGAACTAGTTGATCCAAGAAGAACCCTGAAAACACACACCCAAACAGACAAAAAATAGAACTTTGTTTGCCAACTTGCCATGAGCAACCAAGTTATCCCATTGATTATAAGCAACCACATCAACTCATGTAGCAGACATATGTACATGTACGGAAAGGGGACTTCTACATTCAAGCTAAAAAAGCTACTTTTCAGCAGTGGATAGCCTTGGCATGTGGTTATCAGGTGTATGAAGATCCATTTGATCCAAAGGATGTGAACCAATTTGTCTAACAAAGTACCTTCGAACCTTTGGTTGGTCGTTTAGAAAGGCATGGAGTTTGAAATGTCTCAACACTCTGCTTTTCCTAAATAAACTTTGGGATATAGATTTTTGGATGATGTGTCTTGGACTTGAGATTTTTAGGGAGGTCTGTCGGTTGATGCGATCTCATCATATCTTGGTTTACTTTGTTAACAGTTTGACTGTTTTTAATTCTTGATGTTCCTCATGGGTAGACTAAGTGACAGTTTGGTGTTGAGATTTTGTGTTATATAATATTTTGCGTAATATGTGTGATTTTTATTTATTGTAAGTCCCATATATTATGGCTATGTGTCCCCACCACGTGGAAAATTCCATGAACAATAAGGTTTTACACAAGAAAATTGCTGCTCAAATAAAGACTCCAACTGTCTATAAATCAAAGCCACGTGTCTAATGTATTGGGCTAGCAATTTTTTGTATATGGATGAAATTAAAAGCAATTTCTCCATTTCGCATTGTGTAAAACTTCATGTCAAAGGTGTACGCTGGAAGCCTGAGTGCTATAGGCTTGTTTCCTGCTGTTAACACCTTCCTCTGTCCTCAATTTATTTCAGGCATCCCTCATTTCTTTTCCTAGCGAAAAAAGTTATGGAAGAGGCTGAAATTTTCTCTCAAAAGTATTTAAATGATGCCCTACAAAAGATTGCATCCTTTAGTCTTCCAAAAGAGGTGAGACAGTAATATGAATTTCACATCCGCTAATAAACATGATATATCATTATTGGTTGGCATCTGTGTTTTATAGTTTCAATTTTATCAATGGCAGATAGAGTATGTTCTGGAGTGTTGCCCTTTCTGCTGCTGCTTCTGGGCAGCCTTACATTTCCTGTCAATAATAGAGAAAACATTACAGGAGTGAAGAACCAACTTTGCGGGGCAATGGAGAGAACAAAATCCTATAATTCCCTTTGATAGTTCAAAGGAATGGATCAATGCAGACAAGGGCTGGGAAGCCTGGCATTTCGAATTCCATAGACATCCCAATGAATTCAATAGACTCAGCACGGAAACCTTCCAGTCCCTAGAGCCTTTCATTGCATGAAATTCGTGTGATCTGCAGGAAATCAATTTCAATCCCTTGATTGGCTCCAAGAGAAAACCACAGTCAGTTCAGTGCATTCTTCCTCTGATGCATGGGAATGAGAGTATGGGCTTTAGGATTGCTTGTAACTATTTTGAGGTCTCCATAGTTGCCTACAGACCCAATGCGAAGAAGAAGACGAAGAGTGTTGGGATTGTTAATGGCAATATGGCTATTGGGTTGGCTTGCAGGCTGACCCCTCCTTTTAGATTTCCTGGTCTAGATGATGTTTCGATTGGATTTCATTCCAAGAAGGGGTAGATCTTCATTGCAGGTGCAGGAGAAGTATGTTTCTTTGGCAATCCCTGGAATAGAATTGGAGCCACCATCAGTTGTGGATATGATATTAAATGAGGACTTTGTTACTTTACTCAAAACAATAGTCCTCCCGTGTTCACTACATTTGGAGTTGTAAATTTTATTGAGAACAATATGTTCCCAACCATTGGAGCTGACTGCGATGTGACTGTGGTTGTCAATATGGGTCAGATTCTAGAATAGCTTTCAATGCATGCCTGTTATGACTGCAAATCAAGTCTCATTCTACAACCCAGGTAAGGGATCCATAATACATTAGCCTTGATGTTTTGGATATTGCTTATTGCTAGCATTCACATGTTCACTGTGCTGATCTAAGATTGTCCTAAATGAACTTTGGATTGTTAATAAACACAGCCTACATGATATATAGTCTTCCTCCAAGTAGGAATCTCCCCATCTCCCCTACACATGCTGTAAAACACCTCACTTCCCTCTGTGAAACATGCAATCCAAGAATAGATCCATGTTAAGGGGACACTAGCAAACTAGTAGTCCAGGGCCTGGAGTATGGTTGGCACACAAATCTGCCGAGACTGGAAGCAATAATCTACATGGAAGTATTTCCACAAGACGCTATATATGAGTAGGTTCATTATTTCATTATGTAACATCCAATTTTACTTCCATATCCTAAAGATTTGGTAATATTACTTAAACGTTTAGTTGAATGCAAAAATGCTCCTCTCAAAGATAAAGCATATATGTTGAGATAAATCCTACCCTCTATCAAGAAATGTGTCTTTTAATTGATGCATGCTGCCATTTTTAAATCAATCCTGTTATCATATGGATTTTATTTGATTATGGGCCGGAATAGTTACAATACATAGCCAAGTATACACAGCAACATCCAAATGTATGTTTAATGAATATACAACCAGGCTGAAGTGTGTATATATATAAATAAATTGGGTATAGCTGATTATGGTTTGGGATCTAACCTGATATCTTTTTGCACAATGAGATCATCAGGATTTAGGGGTATTGAAGAAGGCATTTATCCGGTGTTGTCCTCCTGCTACACTGAATGAAACCCATGATTGTGGATATGATGGTTTTGATATCCCTCTCAAATGTCTATTTGACCCATTTACACCAATTCTCTACACAAACTCGGCTGAATTCGAAGTGCCAGTAGGTTTTTCTTATGCCCTGCTGCTGAGTCCTCACCAAAGTCACCGACTCACCACATTGTTGAATAACTTACAGATTATGGTGGATTGGAATTTGAAAATTGAGACGAATTGGAAGTTGGAAGTTGGAATTGGAAGTTACAACTTGCAAAAATCACCATAAATTAGTAACCTAAATCTGCAACTACCTGCAGTGGGTAGCTGGGAATTAATTACCATTAGTACCATACCATTTATGGTTTTACCTGTTGAAAATTAGAAACTGATATAATATTAGTGATATTTATAATTATGACTTAGAAACTGATACGGGTAATTGGTTACGGGTGGATACCTATTAGTAATTACCGTGGATTATTAAATTAAATGTTAAAAATGTTAATAAATCCTCCATTCAATGCAACTTGCAAGGTTATATTATATATATAATTTATAATTTTTTTTTTTTTTTTTTTTATTTTTTTTTTAACTTTTCATTTTTAAACATGCCCGTCATATTGACGTTCTTAAAAATTATTGGCAAGTTACACATGACGTAGAGATTTAAAACTAGAACATATTTTACGTGTAAAAAAGGTAAATACGGGTATACGGGCATCAAATTTAACCCTTGCTTTTATCATTTATTAAATAGAGAGTAGTGTAATGATGCCACAATTTTTCCCACTGAAAATTTGAAAATAATGAAAATTTGACCACGTAAAAAATTTGCAAAATTTTTGGGAAATTAGTGTTTTAGTATTTTGGGTGGTGTTGGGGATTTTGACGGTGGTGTAACCATTTCCACTTTATAAAAATATTGAAACACTCTTATAGTCATATTTTTTAACAAAAAAAAAATTGTTAAATTCAAACCCAAAAACTTTCCAAACTAAATTGTGACCTCTGTAGACAATGTCATTAAATAGTAATGGTTTTATCATTTATCAAATTTGTATAGGAAAATAAATATATTATAATTTGGCTTTCAATCACTATCTAGCTCAAATATTTTAAATTAAATATTAATGTTTAATTATTTATCAAATTTGTACGAGACAAATAATATATTATAATTTTATTGGGATAATTTAGGAATGATTTTTTTCTTTTCCTTTTTAATGTAATATAGGGTTTACGGTGGTAGAAATGATGTTAATTATTAATCTAAATTCATTTTTAACTCTGAATCTACCAAGCATCAAGAGATTAAATCTTTTTCATTTTAAAAATAGGTTTGCACCTCAAAAAAATTGATCCCTTTCAACACATGTAGATCTAGAATTAAGATATATATAATATTTCTTCTTACGTAAAAATTACCTCTGCAATGACTATTTTACCTCAATTTGATTTTAATTTTTCTGAATTTTGAGTTTTGTCATTCATAATGATTGGAAAATCTCTTGGTGATTAATTACAAACCATTATTTTATTTGTTTTGTTCTATTTTTATTTTTACTATATTCAAAATGTTTCTTTTTATATGGTCTCTCTGAACAAACATGATTTATGATTTTTTTTGGGCATGCAGTATTAGTAATCTATAATATTAATATATGATATTGTAACAGTGTCTAATCTCCTTGGAAAGTGGGGATGAAGGAGTTTTATTACATGTTCAAATATACATCTCATATATTAACCAATATAGATCCAATTCCTTATGTCTAAACCTCTTTTAGAATGCAAAACTTGAAAAAAAAAATTACACTTAAAGAGATTAGGTCCCTTTTGATGCTTGATATATCCATAGCTATGATGGATATCTATTGGTGCTCTCTCTATACATACACATACCATGTAACTTGATTTTTCATTGTTTAAATTGCATTTTATAATGCATAAATCGATTCAACGTATTGAAAATCTATTTAGTCATTTCAATTGTGCCGACTACACAAACTAAATTTACAACCAACATAGATCCATCTTAAGTACGGATCCGAGAGAGATCAAATTACTTCACATGCAAACTTCTTTATAGTGTAAAATGCAATGTATTAATTTTCTTTGTTTAAATTGCATTTTTGAATGCTAAATAAAGTATATATAGGACCAAATACACGTTTTAACCTTAAAAACTTAAATTTTCATGATATACACATAAATTTATTTTAATGATATATATTATATAGGCAATTGGCATTAAAATATTTTACATGTACATCGATATATTTTATAATGCAAATTAAAATGGTTTTTTATTAAAGTATATGTCAATGTTAATTCATATAAAAATATTTTATCAATAACCAAATTATAAGATTTAAACATCTTAGTCACATTTTTTTTTTACTTCTAATTACTTTACAACATATTCATTATTTTTTAAATTCTAGTCAACATTATTTTTCTATTTAAAACATAAATTTTAAGTTTTCTAACCATTTTTTTAGTTTAAAGGGGAACGGATGGACTATGTCGTCCCCTCATGGTGGGTTGTAGAATGAGCCTCCAGGTTCAATTACAACAAATCTCTATTAAATTTTAGCAAAAAAAAAAACTAAAATTGTATTTTAAAGCCAAAAGTGAAATAGTGATTAGAAAATGTTTTTCTGTTTCATATATTTCCATCGATAAATTGATGGTATGAATTCAAAAAATTACCAATACCATCGATTTAATTAAATTTTCATTGAATGCATTGGCTTGAAACATCTCTTACACTCCTTCCGTTCACATTCCCTTCCATGCAGTTGGCTACGCATTTACCCATCCGTCCATTCCAATCCATTCACCTGTACATTCGTTTGAGCAATCTATTGTAATGTGCGTGCAAATACAGACCAATTGCTCTCGCGCGGGAAACTTCTGGTCATCGGTATCATCTACATTCCACGAGGTCGAAGAATCTTAAATATGTTGTCAGCGGTTGTTGAATAAGATCTTGTTCAAATTTCGTGTGCAAACTTCTCTAAAGCTTGTGCTTGTGATTACGGTTGCAGTATATTTCTAGTTTCCATCCTAGGAGTTGGGTTAGACGTTATCTCTTTTTGGTTCTGATGTAGGAGCATTGAGACCCTCTTCAGTTGTAAATATGGAATAAAAAGGGGGGTGTGATTATTTTAAATATTTTGTTATTTTTAATTTTAATAGGGAGTGTTTTAGGCATAAAAGCAATAGATGTGGATAAGGAAGGCTTTTCTATTTTAGAACAGGGAAAAAGATGGGAAAAAGCCTCAAGCTTCTTTTTAACCTATGTATTCATTGATGTAGACACTTATAGCTTTTAGTTGGGTGATTCTAGATCATGGTTAGTTTTTATAAATTAGGAATGATGAGGCATAGAGAGATCAGAGATAGAGTGTGAGAGGTTTTCTGGGAAACCTTCCGGCAGTTTGTAAGGGCCATCAGTGTCGAATATTAGGTCAAGAAAAGGCTGTAAGTGATCTCTTTTTGTTTATATGAAAACCATGTTTCAGATTTATATATAAATCATTAAACACTGTAATATTGTTTTGGGAATCTGTGAGATTTGGAGCGTTTGAATTACATAGTCGATATGGCTAAATGTTGATTGTATATGTAATGCATAAGCACGATTTGGTAATATAATAAACCATTCGGTTCAGCCTTCAGTACATACCATGGTGCTCTTCATTTAGATCTGGTAGTAGAGCAAAAGAGTCGGCTTTGCGCTGGTGTTGCTAGTCGTATAGGGAAGCTGCAATTACCTCTATTTAATTATGGTTTTGAATGCGTTGTTTATAAAAAACTTTTAATTACCTGTCTATTCTCTTAATCGATGGATTTTAATGCGTGGTAATTTGATACCTCAAGCGTATTAAATTTCCCTTTATGATTAGGGTGTTGTGCATGGGTTCTATCATTGTGTTTATGGCGCATTGTGGATAATGGTATGCGGTAATTATAAAACTGTGTTATGTATGGAGAGGACAGCGCGTACCAAATACAATTACTATTGATTATAGGAGATTTGATTGGCCGGGCAGTGGTCTTATATGAGGGAAAGGACAACTCAAGCAGTGGGATAGCAGTAGCAGTGATAGCACGCAGTTCAGGTGTGGGTGAGAACTACAAGAAAATATGCACATGCGATGGAACTGTAATATGGGATTCCACGGGCAGTGATTTTGTGAAGGCATGACTGTAATTCAGGTTGAATCAAGCAATTGTGATGGCCGAGGATTAAGAATCATTGTAATTTATTACAGCCATCTTAGGTATGAGATTACGGGATCAGTGAGAGGTATGTGAAACTACCTGGTAATGAGGTTTTCTTGAGAGGTATGGGCAAGCAGGGTTCGAGACTGAATACAAGGACTCGATTCAAGGCCAGTTATAATGTGGGGGCAGAGGTACTTTAATGGAGTTTGAATGTCAAGAGAATTTTATCATGAGTTAGATTTCTAATTCCTATTGGAAAAGTTGAGATTGCCAGATTTAGTTTATTGGGGAAATGGAGGAAATGCATTCTTAAATGCACAGTGTGTAAAGATCCTGGTTTGCAGGCTAGCAGGCTCTGCATCAAGTGGTATGAGAGTGGGAACAGTTTCCTTTGAAGGTTCAAGTGTTTTGTTTGTTAATTTCATGTGATGATTTTTGGGACTGATAAATATTGATTTACAGGAATAGTGAAGATATCTCAGCGGGAAGAAGGAGAAGTGAATGTGGCAGAAACTGAAGATTCAATAGAGGTTGAATAAAGTTTCAGATTGGAGAAGCCTACAGGAGCAGTGGAGGATGCTCAAAAGGTTCCAGCAGAGGACCAATGGTTACCAAAAGACCAGATCCGGAGGGAAGGATTGGTGAGGTAAGTGGCAGCAAGAGAGCTTGCTATGGCAGAGGCTTCATGCAACGCATAGCTGAAGAACTCATGGCGAGGGAGATGACTACTAAAAGTCATAAAGGAGAAAGTAGAGGTTCAAAAAGAAGCCACAGAGATGAGATGACTACAGGAGTTCGAGAAAGAAAGATTGCAGAAATAAAGGCACAGTTACAGGCACTGGAAGAACGGCTGCAGGAGCAGGAAAAGAAGAAAGGAAAATGGATCTTTCCACTGAAGGGAAAGAGAGTGATTTGGCGACAATTGCAGAGGAGGTTGAGGCAAATTCTGATTGCCTTAGTGAGAAAGGGACTTAGAATTCTTGTGCCAGAGATGAAATTTGAAAATCCCACATGCAGATTTGTTCAAAGGAAACTGTTGAAGGAAGCCGCCAGGACTAAAAAGTTTTGCGGTTTTAACACTGATGAGTTGTGTATGTTTTCACGTGTTGAGGAGGATGTGCCATCTTATGAAATTGTTATAGCACAAGAGGATGTTCTTGTAGATGTAGAAGAAGTTAATCAGTCTAAAGCACAAATAAAGGAAGTAACAGTTGATACTGGAAGTTTATATATGAATGCAGGTGATGATGAGGTGCTTCAGCAATGCTACAGAGAGATTGCATTGTTAGAATATTGGTTGGAGAATCCACAGTATGACAGGGAGATTGCAGAAGAAAGAGTTCAGTGCAGTGAAAAAGAGGGAAGAGTTGCAGATGAAATTGCAGGTGATGAGCCAAAGCATGTTGCAGAGGGACAGGAAGTTTGGGAGGTAGCAACATCTATGGCGATAGCGGCAGCAACATGTGGATTGATAGCAACAGAAGAGGCACTGATGCCTTATGTTTTTTATTCTAACAATTGTTTTGTGAATACAGGTTTTATTGAAGAAGCTGGAGAAAGTCTGCGAGACAAAGAAATTAAAATGATGATGCAGAGGATGATGAAGGAGTCCTGGAAGAGACTAGCACCTATGAAGCAAAAGAGGAGAAGCAGCAAAAAAAAGACAACAAAAGATTGCAAGAGTGCAGCCAGTGGAGCGATGCAACATAAAGTGTGGAGACCTAGAGAAGGACAACAGACAAAAGCAGCGGCAAATGGAAACTTGCAGCACAAAGTATGGGATCGAGGCACATGATCAAGGAGATCATGATTAATTTTAAGGTTGGGTGTATGATGCAGGAGCATCGAGACCCTCTTCAGTTGTAAATATGGAATAAAAAGGGGGGTGTGATTATTTTAAATAATTTGTTATTTTTAATTTTAATAGGGAGTGTTTTAGGCATAAAAGCAATAGATGTGGATAAGGAAGGCTTTTCTATTTTAGAACGGGGAAAAAGATGGGAAAAAGCCTCAAGCTGCTTTTTAACCTATGTATTCATTGCATGTAGACACTTATAGCTTTTAGTTGGGTGATTCTAGATCATGGTTAGTTTTTATAAATTAGGAATGATGAGGCATAGAGAGATCAGAGATAGAGTGTGAGAGGTTTTATGGGAAGCCTTCCGGCAGTTTGTAAGGGCCATCAGTGTCGAATATCAGGTCAAGAAAAGGCTGTAAGTGATCTCTTTTTGTTTATATGAAAACCATGTTTCAGATTTATATATAAATCATTAAAAGCTGTAATATTGTTTTGGGAATTTGTGAGATTTGGAGCGTTTGAATTCCATAGTCGATATGGCTAAATGTTGATTGTATATGTAATGCATAAGCACGATTTGGTAATATAATAAACCATTCGGTTCAGCCTTTAGTACATACCCTGGTGCTCTTCATTTAGCTCTGGTAGTAGAGCAAAAGAGTCGGCTCTGCGCTGGTGTTGTTGGTCGTATAGGGAAGCTGCAATTACCTCTGTTTAATTATGGTTTTGAATGTGTTGTTTATAAAAAACCTTTTAATTACTTGTCTATTCTCTTAATCGATGGATTTTAATGCGTGGTAATTTGATACCTCAAGTGTATTAAATTTCCCTTTATGATTAGGGTGTTGTGCATGGGTTCTATCATTGTGTTTATGGTGCATTGTGGATAATGGTATGCGGTAATTATAAAACTGTGTTATGTATGGAGAGGACAACGCGTACCAAATACAATTACTGTTGATTATAGGAGATTTGATTGGCCGGGCAGTGGTCTTATATGAGGGAAAGGACAACTCAAGCAGTGGGATAGCAGCAGCAGTGATAGCACGCAGTTCAGGTGTGGGTGAGAACTACAAGAAAATATGCACATGCGATGGAACTGTAATATGGGATTCCACGGGTAGTGATTTTGTGAAGGCATGACTGTAATCTAGGTTGAATCAAGCAATTGTGATCGTCGAGGATTAAGAATCATTGTAATTTATTACAACCATCTTAGGTATGAGATTACGGGATCAGTGAGAGGTATGTGAAACTACCTGGTAATGAGGTTTTCTTGAGAGGTATGGGCAAGCAGGGTTCGAGACTGAATACAAGGACTCGATTCAAGGCCAGTTATAATGTGGGGGCAGAGGTACTTTAATGGAGTTTGAATGTCGAGAGAATTTGATCATGAGTTAGATTTCTAATTCCTATTGGAAAAGTTGAGATTGCCATATTTAGTTTATAGGGGAAATGGAGGAAATGCATTCTTAAATGCACAGTGTGTAAAGATCCTAGTTTGCAGGTTAGCAGGCTCTGCATCAGGTTCTAAAAAAATACAATTTATTTGTCTCAACAAATAAGTCAATCGGTCATTTTATTGCAGTGACTGTTAAGCACTTCACTTTTATTTGTCATTAGGTGCACCGATTGTGCTAAAAATGATGCAAATTTCAAACATAATGAACCCTAAGAATCATATATTCTTTTAAAATTCTATACAACCACAAATAAGAATCATATATTATTTTATCATTGAATATATATTTCCAATACTAATAAAATTTAAAGGAATTACAATTATATTTAACTTGATATCTATATCAAAATTATTTATATGAGTACAATGTATCACTACTTCAATCCATCTTAATACATCCTTATTTACAACATTATCTATTGCAGAATACAAAACTTTTGCCAATTTATGCTTGTGTTGGAAAATAGATTCCATGTTTTAAGTAGTTCATAGTCATTAATTATATTCAATCTATCTTAAGATTAATTATATTCAATTGTAGAATTTTTTTTGTATAAATTAATCACATATCTACTACAATGTAGATGAGTGAAGTTAACTATTTTGCATATAACATTTGGGGTTTTATGATATTGGGATTTATGATATAGAGTGTTTAATACATAGGGTTCATTACATAAGGGTTTAATATTAGGGTTCAAAATATTAGCATTTAATATATAGGGTATAATATTAGAATTTAACATACATGATTTATAACATATGGTTTTATCTATAGGGTTTATAATATTGCATTAAACATTCCATTTATAGTATTAGGTTTAACATCAAGGCTTATAATATTGGGTATAGCAACCACATTTAGTAATGATTAAATATGGTCAACTTGGGTTACTATGGTAATCCTAGAGTCTTTAAAATTAATCCCAGGGTTTATAAACCTAAAGTTTATAATATTAATCATAGAGTTTATAATCTGAAATTTTATAATGTTAATCCTAAGGTTTATAATTATAAACATAGGGTTAATAATACTAATATTTGTGTTTATGTTCATAATATTAATCTTAAGGTTGACAATATGAATCCTAGGCTTTATAATATTAATGTTAGGGTTTATAATATTAGTCCTAGGGTTTATAATATTAATGTTAGATTTTATAATATTAGTCCTAGAGTTTATAATCTTAGTGTTTATAATATGAATCCTAGGCTTTATAATGTTAATATAAAGGTTTAATAATAATATTAGGGTTTATAGACCTATGGTTTAATATGTTAAACTTCGGATTTATAATATTGAGTTTTGTAATGTTAGGATTTTATAGTATTAATATATTAATTTTAGGGTTTACTAATTAACCTTAGGGTTAATCATATTCACCAAAATAAACATTTAAAAACCATGGTCAACTTATGTTGAATATGGTCAGCCATTTTTAATCTGGTCAAATATGGTCAATTTAGGTCAATATGGTAAACATAGTGAACTGTAGTCTTCCATTATTAATATAGACAACCATAATCTATAATAGAGAACTATGGTCAACTGTGGTCAGATTAGTCAAACCATGCTCATCTATGGTGAACTTGGTCAAGCCATGTGACAAATGTCACAGTGACAAACATTGGCGTATTGTGGCAAAATTGTTGCAATGTTACATTGCCACATTTTGATATAACTTTATTGAATTTCACAATATGACAACATTATCACATTGTGACAAAGCAATGTTACATTGCATTGCAATTTATCCAACGTCACCGTACATCATTACAAAGTTTAAAAATCACATTTATCAGGGTGGTTGACTATGTTTAACAATGTTTGACTATGTTTAACATTGAACACTCTTTAACATCGATTAGAAGTGTCCCTTATTAATATTATTCATTAATATTAAGAGTCAACTTAGCACTTGATATATTAAACTTAGGATCTATAAATTTAATATTAGGGTTTGTAATCCTTTGGTTTAATAAACTAAACTTAAGGTTTGATATATTAATATTAGGGTTTATAATCTTTGGTATTAATATATTAAACTTAGGGTTTAGTAAATCAATCTTCGGGTTTATAATATTAATCTTAGAGTTTATAATATTAAACTTCGGATTTAATATATTAGACTTAGGGTTTAATATCTCAGGGTTTATAATATTAATCTTAGTGTTTATAATAATAATATTAAGGTTTATAATATTAATCCTACAAGTTTATAAAATTAATCCTACAGTTTAGTATTAATCTTAGGGTTTATAATATTATTATTAAAATTTATAATATAAATCCTAGGATTTATAATATTAATGTTAGGGTTTCATATTAATCATAGGGTTTATAATATCAATCTTAGGTTTTATTGTCCTAGTGTTTAATATACTAAACATAGGGTTTATAATCTTAGGGTTTATAACATTAATCTTAGGGCTTACAATATTACCTTTTCTAATGTTAAGATTTTATGATATTAATATATTAATATTATGGTTTACTAATCAAGTTTAGGGTAAACTATAGTCCCCATAATCAACCTTTAAAACCATGGTCATCCCTTGTTTAATATGGCTAACCATTGTTAATATGGACAAATACGGTCAACCTAGATAACTATGGTAAAACATGGATAATCATAGTATCTCATTATTAGAATAGGTAACCAAAACCTATCATAGAAGACTTTGGTCAACCATGGTCAAAATAGTCAAACTATGTTCACCCATGTTTAACTTGGTGAAGCCATGTGATAAGTGTCACAATGTGACAAATATTGTTGGAATGTTACATTATCACATTGGAATAGAAATTTATTGAATGTCACAACGTGATAAACATTACCACATTGTGACACAAATTATTGCAATGTTGCATTCCATTTCAATTTATCTAACATCACAATGCATTGTTACAATGTTAGTTAACCACATTTATTAATGTTGTGGACTATGTTTGACAATGCTTAACTATGTTTTCCATTGAACGCTCTTCAACTTTGTTAAACATAGTCTCTTATTAATATTATTAATTAATATTAATAGTTAATTTAGGGTTTGATATATTAACCTTAGGATTATAATATTTGGGCTTATAATATGAATCTTAGGGTTTATAATATTACTCTTTATTATATTGAGTTTTATAATATTATATTTTTATAATATTAATATATTAATATTAGGTTTTTAATCTTAGGGCTTATAATATTAATCCTAGGGTTCACAATCCTATGGTTTAATGTATTGAACTTAGATTTTAATATTAATCTCATGGTTTATAATATTAATCCTACAGTTTAA
Source organism: Pinus taeda (assembly GCA_000404065.3). Taxonomy (NCBI): domain Eukaryota; kingdom Viridiplantae; phylum Streptophyta; class Pinopsida; order Pinales; family Pinaceae; genus Pinus; species Pinus taeda. Next base: position 5,241 of record APFE030421749.1, on the reverse strand, counting down.
ATATTAATCTTAAGGTTTATAATATTGTGTTTTATAATGTTAGGGATTTATCATATTAATATATTAATCTTAGGTTTTACTAATCAACCTTAGGGGCAAAAGTCATGATAATCAACCTTTGTAAACCATGGCCAACCCATGCTGAGGATGGCTAACCATTGTTAATATTATCAAAGATTGTCAACCTATGTCACTATGGTAAACATGGTCAATCGTAGTCTTCCATTATCAACATAGACAACCATAATCTATCGTAGAGAACTATGGTCAACCTTGTCAAATTAGTCAAACCATGATCACCCATGTTGAACTTGGTCAAGCCATGTGACAAATGTTGCAATGTGACAAACATTTTTCCAATGTTACATCATTGACTTGTGATAGAAATTTATCAGGTGTAACAAAGTGACAAATATTGTCACAATATAACAAACATTATCATAATATTACATTACATTGCAATGAATTCAATGTTGCAAAGTGTCATTACAAAATTAGTTGACGACAATTATTAATGTGGTCAACTATGTTTGACTATATTTGTCATTTAATGTTAAATAAAATCACTTATTAATATTATTTATTAATATTAATCGTCAACTTAGGGTTTGATATATTAATATTAGGGTTTATAACATTGGGTTTTATAATATTAGGTTGTTATAATATTAATATATTAATCTTAGTTTCTAATCTTAGAGTTTATAATATTAGTCTTAGGATTTAATATATTAAAATTAGGGTTTATGATATTAAATGATTTTATAATCATAGGATTTATAATAAGGGTTTATAAATCCTAAGCTTTATAATATTAATTCTATGTTTTATGATCTTCAAGTTTATGATATTAGTCCTAGTGATTATAATAATAATCTTAGGGTTTATAATAATACTTAATTTTTAATATTAATCCTAAGGTTTATAATATTAATATTAGGGTTGGTAATCCTAGGGTTTGTAATATTAATCTTAGGGTTTATAATATTGAGTTTTATAATGCTAGGGATTATAATAATTGGCTTAATATTATGGTTTAATATTGTAACATTGGAATGGTATAGAAATCTATTCAACACTGCATTGTAACAAACATTGTCTCAATGTGATGATCAATTTGGCAAACATTGTCACAATGTTACATTACATTGTAATTTGTTCAACTTCACATTGCAACACTACAAAATTTGGGTTTAATATTAGGGCTTATAATGTTAGGGTACCAAATATTCTGTTTACGATATTAGGGTTTAGTATTGGGTTTATAATTTATGATATTAGGGTTAAATATTAAGATTTATAATATTAATCTTAGGATTTATAATAATATTCCTAGAGTTTGTAATGCTAGGGTTCAATATTAATACTATGGTTGATAATATTAATCTTAGGATCTATGATCCTTTGCTCTAATATATTAAACTTAGGGTTTATAATCTTAGGATTTATAATATTAGTCTTATAGTTTATAATCTTAGGGTTTAATATTTTAAACTAAGGGTTTACCATATTAATCATAGGGTTTATAATCATTGTGTTTATAATATTAATCTTACCGTTTATAATAATGGGTTTTATACTTTTAGGGCTTATAATAATTGGTTTAACAATAGGGTTTAATATTGTGATGTTGGAACAATAAAGAAATCTATCCAACATCACATTCTGATAAACGTTGTCTCAGTGTGACATTCAATATGAAAATTAATGTCTGAGTGTTATATTATATTGTAATTTACTCAATGTCGCATTGCGACATTACATAATTGAGGCTTAATATTAAGGTTTATAATATTATGTTTCCTAATATTGTGTTTATAATATCATGTTTTACTATTAGGTTTCTAATTTATAATATTAGGGTTTAATATTACAACTTATAATATTAATATTAGGGTTTATAAAATTAATCCTAAGGTTTATAATATTAATCCCAACAAGGCTTCAAGTGGACACAATGTTAGATTTTGAAAATATTTCTTTTAGGTACTGAATCTACCATTAACAGGGAATTTTCATAATGCATGCCACAAGAAATAAAAATGAAAAAGAAGAGATAACATAAGCTAAAAGGTTGGAAATTTTGAGATCCACCCTCTTCTACTGACAAAGATGAATAAATGGACAAGAATCATCAACAACCAAAGGCACATAGTCAACAAGTTACTAAAATGGACGAGGGAGAAGAGAAGCAGAAGGATACTACCAAACATATAGAGGAACCCACTATCTTAACAATGGTACAAACTCTTGTTAATCAACATGAGGAAAAAATCACTAGCCAAGCAGAAGGCAGAACAAAGCTAATGCATGTTTTTGGGAGTTTGGACTCAGAAAATGAAGTGCCAACTATATAAGAAGGAGAATAATTAGTTATTGTTATGGCCACTCCAAATTATGGGGTTTGGCACAAACTTCAAAAGTAAAACGGTAAAAAGGAGAAACCCAGTTTATCTTGGTAAATGTTACTTTGGTAGCTTGGCCATGATGAGTGATTTAAGAAAGTACATATGGTCTTTACTGACAATATATTGTTGACAATAATACTGAGAGGGGGGGTGAATCAGTATTATCTAATTCTTTTACCAACTCTTCCTTATTTATACTTTGAATTATTTTTGCATACCAATACCATAAATAATGAGAATGAACAAGAAAATCAGACAGTCACATCAAAGAACACCAGATATAAGGTGGAAACCCAATGTGGGTGAAAACCACCTGCTGCAATATGTCTCTATCTTCTTTCAAATTAGAAACTCCTTTTACAATGGTCTTGTACTGGTGCAGTCCTTTACCAGCACGCAGGCTGCAACCTGCTGAGAGCTACAACTCTCTCTCGTTTTCCAGTCTCTCCTGAAAGGGAGCTACAACCCCCTACTTCTTTTCAAAGACCACTTTTCATAAATTTTCAAACTGGATCCATATACATCAAATGATCATCAAGTACATGTACATAATACAGTCAGCTGTAATAACCAGATCAAACAGAACAGAACCCAAAACTTCTTTCCAACAGAAAAATTCAACCAACAGAAGATCTTAACACAGATACGCGGTT
>APFE030421748.1:0-27892 GCA_000404065.3 Pinus taeda | reverse complement strand
ATTTAATTTATTAAGTTAGCATTCATATTTTGTTTCATATAGATTAGGTGTTAGTTTAGTTTTAGATTAGATTTTATTTAGATTTTAGTTTTGTTTCATTTTAAGCTTAGAATTTTATAAAAAAATAAATAAAAAGTCACAAAGGGTTTAAATTTTAGATTTTGTTTTGATTTTTAGGTTTATTTAATTTTAGATTTAGCTTTGTTTATTTCAAGTTTTGTTAGATTTTGGTACTAGTTTAATTTAGGATTTGATTTTAGAGTATAGAAAGTTTAATTCTTAGGTTTTTATTTAGTCTTGTTTTAATTAAAAACTGAAGATTCCTTTTAAAGTCTTTTTTCTATTGTGTTATAGTTAAATGTGCTTAAATGTTTATATTTGAAGATTAACTATTTGAATCTGGTTAGCATTTAAATTTTATGGTTGTTTAAAGCATTCAATCTTTAGAAATTTAATTGCTGGATCATTATTAAAGTGTTGTGAGTTTATTGAATAGCTTGTATTGCTTGAGATATTTGATGATAAATAATTGTTTTACAAGGTCTACAACATTTAATAAATAATCATTTAATCATTAACTCCATAAGGCACTGGTATATTAATTTCTAAAATCAATCAAGTGCTAAATTGCCTTGTAGTGTCTCCCAACCCAACTGGTCCACAATTGGTCTTCCTTTATGCCATAGGGTCTACCCCCCTTAGCCTCGGGAGACGGCGTAAACGGAGAGATCGGGGATCAGGGTGACAACCCCCGGTCTGAACGTTGTCGCACTGCCCAGACAATCTGTGCAACAACAAATCCATTCTCTAAAAGATTAAGGTACTAATCTACCAAAGGTGGTCACTATAAATCATATTCTTTCACCTCTTTCTGAGTCTAGCCAAGTTGGGGTACCTAGGGGATCAATTTATGATAAGCTAGCCACCAAAAAAGTTTGATCTCCTAGAGTCTCCTGCACTGCCATTTCCTCCAATTTTGAAGCCATTCCGATGTTGGAATTAAGAGAAAATCCAAGCCCTATCTCTGGGATCAAAACTTTCCCTGCCATACCTAAGGTTAGTACCTCATAGGGTCAAAACATCTTCAAGTGAAATTCTTTCTTTGATCCTTTCCCACCACCTTGTATAGGGTAAGAATATCATTGGTTCCTACATACTTTCCTCATACCCTAGACCGAGTCCACTTGGCCTCGTGTGGTCCCACTCCTTTGAAAGATCATTCTCCAAAAACCATCTAGGATACCAATTCTAACAGGGATTTAGGGGATTGGGGAACTCCTTCACAAGTTTTATCCTGTAAACCTAACCCTCAAATCCTCTCTTCCTTTCCCTAGAATACATAGTACCTTGCTTAGAACGCAAGCAAGCTCCATCCTTCAAACTCTTCTAGGAAAGGGTTTATTTGGGTCACCCATATCCATTGACTTATCCTTCATCGATGACTCCATACATATCGGGTCTCCTCCCATCGATGAAAGTTCGTAAATAGAAGGGAGTCTTAGCTGAGGTGGCAATGGGCTAAGTCTCCATTTATTTCCCTTGGCCTAGCATTTTCCCTATAGGGATCCCCTTTAGGTCCCTTGCTAGCTTGAGCGGTAACACTCCCTACAATGATGACATCGTGAAGAGAGTTTTTCAATTGATTGTAGAGTGCTATTCAGGGTTGCATGACACACAGAGCTCCAAATTTGATAGAAGACATGTAATCTTAGACACCATGGCCAAAATCGGATCCTAGGTAATCATGCTTGATCTAGAGAAGGATGATTTGATCCTTCAAATGTGCCAAATCTTCTTCACCAACATCAAAGAGAAACACCTTGAGGAGGTAAAAGCCAACATGAAAGATATATTATCCTCATTCCTACTTGAAGGTTACATCATTCGCAAATAGTTGCAGGAAAAATTGTTAGCCATTTGGAGGAAGACACATGTTGTCTCACCAACTGCCTATGAGCTAGCCAAAAGGGTGGTTGAGAAAAACATGAGATCCTTCAGAAGATAAATAACCCAGGAGGAGTTACGGAGGATTTGTAGTAACCAACCATGCAGCAAGAATGAGCTAAGGAGAAAAGGTCTTTGGTTCATCTGCAAAAACCTTGGGGACCTAACCACTTGTGCATGAGTGACACCGAGGAGATGACAAGGGTATATGAGGAGGAGATTCCTTCTGACTTTTAGGATTAGGATTCTTCTTTTATAGTTGAGTCTATGGGTTCTTACGAGGACACCTCTGAGGAGCATGAGCAGTCATGTGGAGTTGTTGACAACTCAAAGATGCAACCATGTTTGGTAGAGAAGATTGATGAGCAGTAGCTTGTTCCCATTTAGCACGAGCAACACAGAGTGGAGCGTAGTATGCATGATGGGCCATCTTTAGAGAGTCATCTAGTGGCTTATGTTGATCCCATGATGGAGGAGGATGAGCAGACATCCTTGGGGCCAACCATTGATGGGGAGTAGGCAAATCCCACCAGGGAGGTAGTATTTATAGATATTGGTCATCAAGAGGCATTGGAACTTGACAGGACAATTTTGCAAGTGAAAAGTGGACTGGTGGAGCATGGAGTTTTCAATCAGAGGTGGGAGGAGTTGTTGGAGAGGGTGGTGCATCCATCTTTGGGCCAACCCACTGATGAGGTGCGGGTAGATGCATAGGTAGCTGGCAGAGCTGTAGTACTTTAGGGAGCAACCCTCTCGAGGAGTACATAGATAGGGCTTGCAACACATTTTGGCCACTTGTACCCATTACAGGGAGAGAGGCAGGGTTTTCTCGATGGATATTGTTGACTGACTAGGCAGTGTTGCGTGAGTGGGGCACGGTGCAACATAGGGGACGCATCACATATGCAAGTGCCTATGCATCCAATCCTTCCCATAGGATGGATTGGCGAGAGATCATGAGTTGGTATCATTTTGGTGGAGTATCATCCTTAGTCTAGGGCACAGTATAGTAGGAGCCCTTAGATGAGAGGATTACTACATGCTTCAGTGGGAAGTGAGATGTGGACCGACAGTTCATCAGTATTTTAGTAGCACTAGCCCAACATCATCAGATTCGGGTTGACCTCGGCCTATGCTAGAGGTTGGATTGGAGAGAGGTGATGAGTTGGTATTCGCTTGATGGAGCAGCAACTATAGTCGGACACAGAGCACAGTTCAAACCATGGGACTTGGGCAATGATTGGCCATGGTGGCATTGGGATATTGGTGGGTCTACTTGTAGCAGGTTGAGGTAGATATAGGCATGGGATCCAGGTATTAAGGGATCCAATCATGTTTGGATTGCTTAGAGGCATTATGTCGACCAATGGTTCATATGGGATCTTGGTATCAGTTTGCAAATGCCTCTACAGTGGAAAGGTGCAGATTGTTTGAACAATATTAGGGCAGGAGGATTTGTCATATCCCCTTTTTATTTTCCTCCACAGTACAGCCAAGGTGGATTTTTAGGGCACGGGATGACCAAATCATGGGAGAAGGTTTATGTCATTAGGGGTTCCAAGGAATTTTGAGGAGTTTTTATGGGATTCGATGGCATTCGCTTGTCATATTCCATCACCCTCAAAGTTTTCCTTTCATTCTGTTGCATTCCAACAACTTTCAAAAAATTGCATTATTATGGGGCCTAAATTTATTATGCTTGAGCTGGCATTTAGGGAGGATTAATTGATGGAACACCTCAGTGTAATAGATCGTTGGAACCAGAATGATAATATCTATAGGATGGGATGCTGAGAAGTGGCTTTGAGTGGTCGGAGAGAGTATGGTGGCCAATTTACCATTTTCCCACGTTAAAAATAATATTTTAATTGAAATAAAAAGAGACAAAACCATGATTAAAATAATAATAAAATAGGGGGTTCTAGAGGGGTCCATCAAATTTATAAAAAGAGAAGGCCATTAGGGGACATCTTGGATTGTGATATTCTCTATTGGTGAGGTTTGGAGAACCTAGTTCCCAACTTCTCTAGCCCCAGGACGAAAACCCTCGAGTATGTTGTTGAGTGTAGGATGAAAACCTAACTCTCTTTGACGAGACTTCATCTAGGAGTTTCATAGAGCTTCAGGGATATTGGAGTGAGGATCATTCAGGTCCTCAATTGGTGCTTCATCGTCTTTCAGTCGATTCAATGGCAGTTGTTGTTGGAGGGGGAGTGCATCCGTTGTGGAGTTTGATAGATCAAGATCAACATATCAACAAAATATTTGGAGGTCCACTCAGCAATCATCTTTTCTATTTTGTCTCAAATATTTCCATTTGTACTTTGCATGCTATATTATAATAAATGAAGTCGGGTCATTTCTTGTGTTGCATTTTCTAATGATATTTCAGTTTCTGGACTTGCTTTTGCAAATTGTCAATGTATTTTCCATGCTTGTATAAATTCTGAGTTGCTATTTATTGGTGCATTTTGATGCAATTTCATAGGTTTTTGGCGAATCTCGAAAGGGATCTTACATTCCCTTAGATAATTTTGGCTAGTATTTCTCTTGGATAGATTTTCCAGTTTGGCGATATTTATTGTACTCAAAAATTTTCATTGTTACATAATAATAAAAACCCTTAGCTGCTGCACTGGTTTTTCCAAGTTGGGTTTTTCCGGGGATATTTGTCCAAAAATAAGTGTGTCAATTTTTATGTGTGTGTGATAGCAAATTTTCAGTTTCCAACGCTTTTATTTTCCACAGTATTTTTGTTAAGATTTAGTGTAATTATTTCGTTGTTTCCATAGCAATAAACTGTTAAATTAATTTACAGTTAGAAGAAATAATTCCAGTTGTTGCAATATGATTTCATTGGTGAAATTTTCACTTGGTATTACAGCAATTTTGATCTAATGGGGACGCTCAGAAGCAGAAGCAGAAATTTGTTGTCCATGTTGATTTGGAGTAGTATCGGATGTGATCTAGCCACAAAATTTGGTGGAGAGGTTGGGCCACATGAGATCTCCAATACCTAGAAAGGGTTTCGACAGATTCTAAACAGATCAGGAGATATTAAAATAATTAATATATTTAATGGAATTCCTAAGTCTAAACTTAGGGAAAATAAAATATTAATGTGTATTAATATGAATCTGTGTTAGAGTGGTCCAAAAAACATGGATCAAGCCAGATCTAATCTTAGCCGTTGATTAGAGACTTAATCTCGGCAGTTGAGATGTCAACAGGAAAGTATAAGAGGAGGCTTGAGAGTCACTTGGAGAGTACACCAGATGATCAGTCATTCTATTCTCTAGAGTGGGGTTTGCTAAGAGGTAGAATCAGTGATCGGGAGAGCAGTTGAGGGGCATTGAGTACAGAGAAACAGAGAAGGCAAAGATTGTGCCGAGAGAGCAGCGCAACAGCCAAGGAGGGTGACACAGAGCCAGCAAGGGCTCATGCAGGACCACGCAGAGGCAACCAAGTGCTGCGCAGAGCACTAGAGGGGCCAGCGCAGCTGACGTAGAGGCTCCCAGAGCTGACGCAGGGCCTCCTGGGCTGATGCAGAGGCTCCTAGAGCAAACGCAGGGCCTCCTGGGGCAGACACAAGCCTATAAAGGCTGACATAGGGCTAGCGTGAGACAGAGAGGGGTTGACGCGGTCCAGATTGGGCAGACGCTGGGGTTGCAGGAGCAGTTTTGTATTGAGGAGCTGCCAGAAGGGTTTTTCGGGGTTTCAGCGAGGAGATTTCTCTCAAACTGTGAGGTATAGCTTCCAAGGAGATTCTCTATTGGGTAGGCCAGTTTCGGCACCCAGATTGTACTCTGATATTGCTTAATAAGAAAACCCTTAGATAGCTGCACCAGTTTTCCCACATTGAGTTTTTCCGAGGACATTGGTCCAAAAATAATGGTGTCATGTGGTGTCTTTGTACTTGTTTCTTTTAGTTGTTGATTTGTAATATGTTGAGCATGCACTGGTGTTTATTTTCAGTATTTACTTTGTAAATAACTTGTTAAAGAAAAATAACAAGTAGGAATAAATCAGAAAAAGTGCATGAAGGGTTTCTAAGCTAAGTAAACTTAGAAACTTCAACAATTTAGAGGGAGGAGCAAGACAAATTTTTGGGGGTTGCACAGAGCCTAAGCCAAACAATGGGAATTGTTGGGCAGTTCAATTTTTCAATGCAAGTTGGTAGAAAAATTCGGCTTGCCGGTTCGAGTGATTCCAACAGGAAGAGGGGAAGTTGTATCTTAGATTTTTGTTGAGCAGATTTCTTTTTTGGGTGCATAAGGGTTTTACAGCAGTTGCAGTAGCAGAATCAACGTCTGATGGAAGAGAAATTGTACACATAAAGAGAATTTCTTTCAAAGAGTTTCTAGCCTAGAAATCTGATTTTCCAATTGCAGATGGAAGAAGATGAAACCAGATTTTCTCACTCTAGAAGGGAGTGTGAAATTTGAATAGAAGATTCAGCAATCAAGCAAAGGCAAGAGGGATATTTTCATCCTAGATTCATATATGGCCACAACTGTGCTTAGAGATCAGGATGGGTTGGAGGGAGCGTCCAACTATGTCATTTGGAAGGCTAGGATGTCCTTCTTGCTAGATGAATTTGGCCTGAAGACCTTTGCAGACATTGTTGCGGAAGTACCTCAAGATGCAGATCAATTGAAGGAATATACGAAAGAGATGGTGAAGGCAAAGAAGATGATCTTGGATGGAGTTTGAGACCATACAGTCTCACATATTGCGAACAAAGGAATGGCCAAAGAGATGTGGGATGCTCTCGCTCAGCTATATCAGAATCCTTCCGAGCAGCGGAAGATGTTCCTACAGGAGAAGCTGAGAAACATCAGGATGCAGAAGGGTAAAGGCATAGATTCCTTCCTTACTAGGATTCAGGAGATCGGGGATCAGCTTGCAGTCGTTAAGGAAGCACCTCAACCTACAGAGGTTGTTTGTTTGGCACTGAACAAGGTCTCAAAGTGGCAAGTCTTTGTCCAAAGTATTTTGGGTCGAGACACTTTTCCTAGGTGGGACAGGGTGTGATCAGACCTGAAGCAAGAGGATATGAGGTGAGCTCTAGTAAAAAGTTCCATTAGTGGAAACAACAGTAATGGTCTGAAGGGTGAGAAGGAAGAGGAGAATGTGGCCCTAGCATCAAAGGGTCCCAAGCAGGGACAAGGGGAGAAGAAGAAGAAAAAGGACCTATCTAAGGCCAAGTGCTTCAGGTGTGGCGATTTTAGCCGTTATAGTACCCAGTGTCTGTAGAAAGTTCTAAGTTTACTTTGTTTAGAAACCCTTCATGCACTTTTTCTGATTTATTCCTAACTACTTGTTAATTTTCCTTTAACAAGTTATTTACAAAGTAAACACTAAAAATAAACACCAGGGCATGCTCAACATATTACAGATCAACAACTAAAAGAAACAAGAACAAGCACACTACATGACCCCATTATTTTTGGACCAATGTCCCCGGAAAAAGCAGGACAACCGATGCAACTATCTAAGGGTTTTCTTACTAAGCAATATCAGAGTACAATCTAGGTGCCGAAACTGGCCTACCCAACAAAGAATTTCCTTAGCAGCTATACCTCACAGTTTGAGATAAATCTCCTGGCTGAAACCCAGGAAAATCCTTCTGGAAGCTCCTTAGCACAAAACTGCTCCTGCCACCCCAGCTCTTGCCCAATCTGGACTGTGTCAGCCGCTCTTTGTCTCACACTGGCCCTGTGTCAGCCTTTCTAGGCCTGCGTCAGCCTTATGAGGCCTAGCGTCAACTCCAAGAGCCTCTGCGTCAGCTACGCTGGCCCCTCTAGTGCTCTGAGCAACACTTGGCTACCTCTGAGTGGCCCTGCGTGAGCCCTTGCTGGCTCTGCGTCACTCTCCTTGGCTGCTGCACTACTCTCCCAAGACACTCTCTACCTTCTCTATTTCTCTATACTCAATGCCCCTCAACTACTCTTCCAACACACTCTCTACCTTCTCTCTTTCTCTGTACTCAATGCCCCTCAACTGCTCTCCCGATCACTGATTCTACCTCTCTTCGAAAACCCTGCTCTAGAGAATAGAATGATTGATCACTCTAGTGTATCTTCCAAGTGACCCTCAAGCCTCCTCTTATACTTTTCCTGTTGACATCTAAACGGCCGAGATTAAGTCCCTAATCAACAGCTAAGATTAGATTTGGCTTGATCCATGTCTTTTGGACCACTCTAACACAAATTCATATTAAAACACATTAATATTTTATTTTCCCTAAGTTTAGACTTAGGAACTCCATTAAAAATATTGATTATTTTAATATCTCCTTATCTATTTAGAATCTGCCCAAACCCTTTCTAGATATTGGAGACCTCATGTGCCCCAATCTCTCCACCAAATTTCATGGCTAGAGCACATCCGATGCTACCCCAAATCAACACTCCCTCTTTGCGAGGTTTGTGCTCTAACAATACTCCTCCCTGAGTATTACTCTAATCATCCGGCATCGGTACCTGTATTGATGCTAGGCCTTCCTGCCCACCATCTATGCACTGCTACCTCATGTACTGCTGCCAATGGTTTTGCCACTGCCACTGTTGCATCTGTACGATAGCTCCCTCTGTATCCGTGTTGTTACTGGTCCTTTCTCCCAGCACTGCATCCGCACTGCACCTCCTCTCATCAAATTGCATCGTGCTGCCCACTGCTGCACTGCAACTCAGTTACTGAGAAGTAAGAAACTGACCTCCTTGTTGGGCTAGAGACACCCTCTGATGCTGAAGCTCCCTCTGCCACTGACAAGCGCTCCCTCTCTGACCTCTGCGCTGCTGCAACAACTCCCTGCATCTCACACTGTTGCACACCTCTATGTGCCTTCCTGCACTGGTGCAACACTCTTGTGCCTCCCGCACTGCTGCTACCTGCTAGATCTACGTTGTCTCGAGACTCTTGCACTATATCTCTCTCTGCTGCTCCATCTGCATCCATCTCTACCCACTCAGCCAGTCCTGCTACTCCTCGTCGGGGCTCCCGTAGCAAGGTCTAATCCAAGAGGCTGGGTAACTCAAGGATCCTGCCCTTCATCGCCTGTAGTCCACCTGACTACAGCTCGATGTCTCCCCACTTCTGCTCAAGTGGTGCGTGTGCACTCATGGCACAGTCATCGTCTGCCAAAACTTCCTTCTCTGCCCATGCTGGCGGTGCCTTAGTCTCGGAAGACTCTCCCTTACTCTTCTTCCTTGGGCACTGGGTGGCATAATGACCCATCTCCCTGCAGTGGAAGCACTTGATCTTGGAGAGATCTTTCTTCTTCTGCTTCTCTTGCTTTCCCTCTGATGCGAGGGCCACATCCTCCTCCTCCTGCTTGACCTTGATCCCTTTGTTGCTGCTACCTGTTTTCGACTGTCATCTAATCTCTTCCTGGCGAAGAGCTGCCCACATCTCATCCCAAGGTGGGAGAGCCCCTTTGCCCAGGATACTCTGGAAAAACACTTCCCAATCTTCTAAGACAGCATTCAGGGTTGCCCTCACCATAAGCTCCTGATCCGGTGTCGCTCCTATAGCAGTCAACTGGTCTCAGATCTCATTCAATCCTCCAAGGAAGGTGTCAATCGATTGACCTTCTTCATCTGATACAACCTCATTTGTTTTTCGAGCAACATTCTTCTCTGCACAGAAGTATGCTGGTACAGGTTCTTCAGAGCCTTCCACATCTCAACTGCCATTTCCTTCTCGGCTATATGTGGTACCACATGATCCTTGACCCCATCAAGGATAATGCACTTGGTCCTCACCATCACCTCTTCGTACTTTTTATTATCATTTGGGTCGACTGGGATAGCTATTGTCTTCAAGGCGAAGTTCTTGACACGATTCTTGTCAAGCACTGATAAGATTTTGGCCATCCAAAGTGCGAAGTTCGATACTCCGTCCAGTCTATCCTGGTCTCTTACCCCGTGTAGTGCCATGATGCTCCTCTACTTCCCTCCTAGAAGTTGTCAGTTCGACTCCTCTGAGTCTCTACTTCTCGTCTGGAAGTTCTCTTCTGGACTCCCTCTGAGCCCCGATTTCCCTTGTGGAAATCCTCCTGTCGCTTGTCGAGATGCCCCCTACTCTGATCATCTTGTGCAACTGCACTGCTGATCCAAGTTCCTCAGCTAGAAACCCTAGGTAACAACTCCTCTGGCCCTACTCTGTCAGGCACTGTTCTGACTACAATACCTCACCAGCTCCACTCTGCAATATTTCTGCAGCCTTCTAGACTCCAACAATTGCCTCTCTGTGAACTGCGTCAGCCCCTCACTGCCTCACGCTGGCTCTGTGTCACCCCAGATGGGTCTACGTCAACCCTCTAGCCCTCCGCGTCAGCAACACTGGCCTCTCTGAGGCTCTTCGCAGCTCCCGGCTTCTTCTGCATGGCTCTGGCTAGCTATGTGTCACACTTCTTGGTTTCTGCGCTGCTAGAAACAACTCCTCTCACCTCGGGACAATTGTTTTCTGCTGCTATTGCTCTGCTCAGCTGATGTCTTTTAGTCCTCCTGTGATCTGAAATCACGTTCTGATACCATGTTGAAGTTTCTAAGTTTACTTAGTTTAGAAACCTTTCGTGCACTTTTTCTAATTTATTCCTCCCTACTTGTTAATTTTCCTTTAACAAGTTATTTACAGAGTAAATACTGAAAATAAAAACCAGTGCATGCTCAACATATTATAGATCAACAACTAAAACAAACAAGAACAAACACACCACATGACACCATTATTTTTGGACCAATGTCCCCGGAAAAACCCAATGCGGGAAAATTGATGCAGCTATCTAAGGGTTTTCTTAATAAGCAATATCAGAGTACAATCTGGGTGCCGAAACTGGCCTACCCAACAGAGAATTTCCTTAGCAACTATACCTCACAGTTTGAGTGAAATCTCCTAGCTGAAACCCCAGAAAATCCTTCTGGCAACTCCTCAACACAAAAGTTCTCTTGCAACCCCAGTGTCTGCCCAATCTACACTGTGTCAGCCCCTTTTTGTCTCATGTTGGCCTTGCGTCAGCTTTTCTAGGCCTACATCAGCCCTAGGAGGCCCTGCGTCAGCTCTGGGAGCATCTGTGTCAGCTATGCTTGCCCCTCTGGTGCTCTGCGCAACGCTTGGATGCCTCTACGTTTCCCTGTGTGAGCCCTTGCTGGCTCTGCATCACTCTCCTTGGCTGCTGCGCTGCTCTCCCGGCACACTCTCTGCCTTATCTGTTTCTTTGTACTCAATGCCCCTCAGCTACTCTCCCGATCATTGATTCTACTTCTCTTAGCAAACCCCGCTCTAAAGAATAGAATGACTGATCACTCTGGTGTATCCTCCAGGTGACCCTCAAGCCTCCTCTTATACTTTTCCTATTGACATCTCAATGGCCGAGATTAAGTCCCTAATCGACGGCTAAGATTAGATCTAGCTTGATCCATGTCTTTTTGACCACTCTAACACAGATTCATATTAATACACATTAATATTTTACTTTCCCTAAGTTTAGACTTAGGGACTCCATTAAAAATATTAATTACTTTAATATCTCCTTATCTGTTTAGAATGTTCCCAAACCCTTTTTGGGTATTGGAGATCTCATGTGCCCCAACCTCTCCACCAAATTTCGTGGCTAGAGAATATCCGGTGCTACCACAAATCAACAATGTCCTCTCAAAAAGAAAGACAAGCAGGAGAAGCAGGACCAGGAGACAACGTCTACCGAGATAGACAAGTGTCCTCTAGGCTAGAAGAAGACTTCACCATGGTTGCATCTATACCTTAAGGAGTGACGTCAGGAAATATGGAGTTATAGTTGCAGAGTTGCAGAGTCTGGGCAAGATCCATTGAGGTGTCCTCCTCATGGATCAATACCTTGCTACAGGGGCCCACAAGATTCAGTAGCAGGATGGATCAGTATCAATGATGCAGTCAAATTTCAAAGTGCAGTTGCAATCGAGTGTTGAGGAACACAGTGGAGTAATGACAATAAAGCAGGAGGCTCAATAGCAGAATCAGTAGCAGTGCAGATTCCCCAGTGGACAGTGCAAAGGCTAGTAGGAGTCGGATGCTCAGGAGGCAGATGCAGCACAAAGAAACAGTTGATTCAGTATTTCAGACACTTCTTAGTTACAGTAGTTACAATTGCAACAACAATAGATGAGAGGGAGTTGTAGTGCAGATGCAGAGTTAGCAATAGTATAGCAGTGTCAATAACAACATAGATGCAACATCAAAGTTGTGTAGTGGTTGGTGGGAAGTGAAAGTCAACCATAGTGGCAAGATATCAACAACGTACAGAGGATGATACGGAGACGGGGTGTTGTAGCAGTATTACAGCACTAGAACACCTTCCTCGCTAAGAGGGAGTGTTAGTTTTTGTAGGATTGGAGGTGTTCTAGTCCCAAAAATTTGTACAAAAGCTAAAACACAAGAGTTCACCATAACCCAGAAATCGTTAATGGAAATTCCACTTAGAAGTGTCTCAATTAGATTATTAGCCTATTTTTAAATATTTCCTAAGTCTAAACTTAGGAAAAGGGGTTAATCAATCAGTATTAATTGAGAAAGGTGTGAATCATCTAAAAACTCACACAGATTGACAAGGAAATAATCTTATCCCTTAATTTAGTTTTAATCTTGGTCTTTGGAGTCTCAACTAGAGATTATAAGAGGAGGTCGATGGGTAGATGAAGGAAATACACACAAGAGATCGATTTCCTTAGGCAATTTGATTTTCCAGAGAGTAACAACAATTTTTGGAAGAGTTCGAGCCAGAGAAGTGAAGCAGAGACAGAGAGAGGCAGGGATAGTGATTTTGGAGGAATTTGCCCAGTTCCGGAGAGTCAGAAAGAAGAGGTTGAGATTTTCTTCAGGAGGTTGTGCAGAGGCAGCACGGAGCCTCAAGAAGGCAATTTGATCCAGCTAAAGAGGAAGATGTTTTCATTTCCAGAGGCCGGGAAAGTTTTCCTTAGGGTAGGAGAATCGTTTTCCTGGGGGCAAGAGAAGCGTTTTCCTAGTCAGCAGCACGCAAGATGACTAGATTGGCAGCTGATTTAGGCAGTTTGAGGGGCTATGCTAAGGTGACGTTGAGCCTACGCAAAGATGGTTAGACAGATAGCTTTTCAGAGGCAGTCAAGTGTTGGGATTGCTTGAAGAGAGGGCAATTTCCCTCAAATAATTTTGGCTAGTATTTTTCTTGGATAGATTCGCCAGTTTGGCGATATTTATTGTACTTATAATTTCCCACTGTTGCATAATAATAAAAACCCTCAGCTGCTGCACCGATTTTACCAAGTTGGGTTTTTCTGGGGACATTTGTCCAAAAATAAGTGTGTCAATTTTTTTGTGCGTGTGCTAGCATATTTCTCAGTTTCCAGCGCTTTTATTTTCTGCAGTATTTTGGTGAAGATTGCAGTGTGACTATTCTGTTGTTTCGGTAGCAATAAACTATTAAATTAATTTACAGTTAGAAGAAATAATTCTAGTTGTTGCAATAGGATTTCAGTTGTGAGATTTTCAAAATAAATAATTTAAAGGTAATACTAACATGTGTTTGGGATCTATTTGAACCTCTCCAAGACTATCTTATCCCTCTAGCCACAGGTATTTTGAACTCATTACCTCATCTCACGCGAAGCCTTTTTATTGAACATTATCCCTGGGTGTTTTATTTAGCTGGATCCTTGGAGGGTATTTAACCTAGGAATTCTTGGGCTAATTAGTCTCCGAGATCCACGAGGGAAACCTTCCTTGTGAGGATACTAACCATACATAAAACAACAGAGAAATAGTTACTAAGGCGATAATGGTGGCTGATCCCATTGTTTCCCTTAACTTACAGTTCTTAGTAAGGCTTTGCACTAAAGTGCATACTTCCAAGGTGTGTGTTGATCATCAAACATTGAATAAGGTTACCATTAAAGATGAGTAGTCTTTCTCTCACATGGATGATTTATGGAAAGCTTAAGAGGAGCCACAGGATTGTCTAGAATCGATTTAAGAAGAATATACCATCAAGTTAGAATTGCAGAGAAAATATGTTTTGAAAAATTCCTTTTGGTTTAACAAGTGGACCAGCTATGATGATGATGACTAGTATTTTTAGAGCATAATTAGGAAATTGTGATGGATTACATTTGAATTCTTAGAAAAATTGATGACTACCATGCTGCACACTTAACCACCTCTCATACGAAAAGCTATGTCAAAATTTTCAAATGGCTTCTTCAAAAATGGTGTAAAATAATTACTTCTAAAAAAACTACTTCGCCGTGTACATATTAAATATATTTTCTAGGCTTGAACACCCTAAATTTGACCAAATTCTAATTCTAAGACTTCATCTTTTTTTATGAAATGTTCTCCTTTGTTAACCAAATATGCAGCACTACTTCGATTTATAAAATTGAAATAAATAAAATTCAAATTTATCTTTTAGTACTTCAAATTCAGTGACTTCAGAAGTTATGGGTGAAGTTTCTTCTAGCTTGAAAGGCAAGTACTGTGATCTTATGTATAAATTTCTGTACTTTTTATTTTATATGGAATGGGAGTCCATTTTTTGTGTAAAAAGAGGAAATTCTCTTCAATTACTCACTCTAATCTTTAAATCAGTTCAACAGGCTTCTAGTGAGCATATACCCAAGCTTTAATTCGTAATTGGTATAGATCAGTTGATTTTACCTCACCATCAATAGCACATTATGCTTTACTGCATGCAATCTAGGATTTATATAGAGCTCTGCTGATTGAAGAATTCTGAACTTCCATAGTAACGATTCTCGTGGAATTGTTTTTGCCAATGTCTGCAAATAATAGAACTGTTAAGTATAAAGAACTAACATTCATAGAAAAGTAACCAAGGTCACAAGAAACATAAATTAGGAAAATGAAAACAAGGTATTATAAAATTTGGTGGAATTGTTTTCGCCAATGTCTGCAAATAATAGAACTACTAATTACAAAGAAATAGCATTCATGGCATGATAACCAAACTGACAGAAAAGAGAAATTATAGAAATGAAAACAAGGTAATATACAATTTGATCGAAAGGAGAAAAGATAAAATACATAAAATATAGTTATATATTAGAATGTTGAAGGAGATTAGAAGGATGAGATAACCTAGCATTACGGTACACTTGCCTTGGAGCACCTTCTGGATCATAAATCTGATAAAGAAATGTTAAACTTTCAAGTGTTAAGTACAAACTATATAGAGATTTGGTGGGGGAGGAAAAAATAGAGAAATATGCAAGTATTCAACAAAAATGAACAAAACCAACAAGCCTGTGAAACTCAAAGCCTAAGGATAAGGACCTAAAATTACTTCTAAACTATCTTTGCAAAAGTCTAATAGGAAAATAACAATGATTGCTAGCATCTGCCTCAGTCCAGGGCATTCTCTTTAGTATATTTTTCGACATGTTCTTAGGGTGGACATTTGAATTCCTTACATGCGAGAGATAGCCACTGACTACCCTCCCCTTCTTACATACAGTCTAATTCTCTACTACTATGAGATTGTATTTATAGTTCTCTCCCTATGTTATACAGAGATTTCTTCTTGTTTTTCTAATTGTTTTTTTGGCAGATGACTTTGCACTCCCCCTATCACCCATTTTGGTAGGTTGTGCTTTCTAATCGAAGTAACCTATTTTGGACATCAATGGGCATTAACATAATTTCATTTATAGTAAAACACAGAAGTTATAGGGTCTTACAAACACATTACATGGAAACCAAGAATTATAAGATGACATGGACGTATGTACCGAGACATTGAAAAGAAGGGAATAGCATACACTACCAATGAATAGTTTTATTCTAAAACAACCTAGATTACAAAAGCAGATTAACAAAGCCCTCTAGGATCAGCCATAATATTATGGCTCTATTACCCACCAAAAGTGGGGGACCCCTAGGAGAAATTTTTCTCATATTCATCTCTTCCAGATGGAAGCCAACATCCCCTAAGAGCCACCTTGTAGCCAATGTGACAGGTCATTCATATCTCCACTACATGCATCAACCATATGTTCCCTCGCCCATTTGTCAAGAGCACATGTTGGAAGGTGGATTTTTTATCAAAAGGTACTTTTCATTTTGCAATTGGGTGCTTATGCTTGTTTGAGACATGGATGAAAGAAGGGTCTTGAACATGATCTTGTTCCCTCACCTTAAATGGGAGGTTAATTATCAATCCTAGTTTAGTGGAACCTCCCTTAATGGCCCATGGCTTTAGGAAGGGGCACTACTTGGAAAACCATGATTGAGATAGTGTAGCCCTAGCTTTCCCTATTCCATACTTATCACTTTCCATCTTACATTAAAAACCCCTATTGCACCTCCCTTCTTTGGGTTCAACTGACCATTGGTTTTGTGGGATTAGGCACCCACACATCCTCATACTTGTTAGTTTTTGGTAGCATCGGATGTGCTCTGGCCATGAAAATTGGTGGAGAGGCTAAGGCACATGAGTTATAAAGAACCCAGAAACCGTTTGGCGAAATTCCACCAGGATTGTATTTTATTAAAATAATTAATATTTTTAATGGGATTCCTAAGTTTAAACTTCGGAAAATTAAAATATTAATGGGTATTAATAAAAATATGGGTGAGAATAATCTAGAAGGCGGAACAAGTCAAGTTTTAATCTTAGCCGTTGATTAAAGACTTAATCTCAGTTGTTGAAGACTCAACGAGAAAAGTATAAGAAGGAGGCTTAGGGTTCATTTAAAAACATACACAAGAGAGAATGAATTGATTTGGAGTTCGATTTCTGGGGCTAGGAAGATGAGAATTCGAACTGAGTGATCAGTTGCGATAGAGGAGCAGGGATAGTTCGGGAGTACTGACAGAGAGGCAGAGAGGAGCCAGTGGAGGCAGCGCAACAGCCAAAAGGACTGACTCTGGGCCAATCTAGGCCCACTCAAGCCTGACGCAGAGCCAAAAGGGCCAGCGCAGAAGCAGACGCTGCCCTCCACACAGAAAGTCAGAACTACCAGGGAATTGTCGAAACAGTCGAGAAGGTTGACGCAATAGGCAGAAGAGACAACAGAGCTGACGTAGAGCCTGTAAGGTTGATGCAGGGCCTACGCAAGGTCAGCGCAGAGGTAGTTGAGGTTAGCTAGTTTTGCTACTGGATCAGCCGGAATCTGCCAAGTGAAGTGAGGTAAACCCATTCATTTTTTCCGCCATTATATTTTCTCTGTCACTAGATTGTCAGGAGGGCATCCAACATTTGTATTCATAATTACTGCTTAATAATAGAAAACCCTCAGAGCTGTTGCATCGGTTTTCTCGGATTGGGTTTTTCTGAGGACTATTTTGTCCAAAAATAACCGTCTCCTATGTATCTTGTTCTTTGCTCAGTTTTCTGTTTCATGTAATCAAATTTAAAGTAGTGTAGGCTGCAGAAGTAAATTGCTTTAGTATTCAAAGAATAACTTGATAATGTATATTAAAATCAAGTAGGAGAAGTAAATTCAGTTTTGCTACAGTAGGGGTTCCTTGAGGAATAAAAATTTTCACATGGTTTCAGAGCATTGATTTTGAAATAGGAAGAGTAGATCCAACGCTGAGCAAAGAGGCCAAAATTTTCACTTGGCAGCAATTTGAATCCCCTTGAAGGGATTGCGCAGTCCTTCTTGGGAAGCAGAGATTCTGAGGAAATCTCTCTCTGAGAGAGTCGACAAAGAGGTACAATTTCCAGTTCGTGAGTTTGCAGAGGTAGAGGGAGTGACATAGAGCCTCAACACAGTACCTGAAGGACGCAATTTCTATCGAGGTAAAAATCTGTCGGAAAAAAAGCGAAGACACATAGAAGGGGAATTTTCTCCTCATAGGACTTTTCTCGCCAAAAGTTCAAATTTCTCACTTACCGAACAGCAGTGCTAAGCAGTGACTAGAGGAGTTAATTTGATAGTTCAGGTGAAATGGCATCACATGGGCTTAGAGATCAGGACATGTTGGAAGGAGCTTCCAACTCTGTCATATGGAAGATCAGAATCTTAGCTATTCTGGAGGTGTACGATCTCGAAGCCAACGTCAAGAGTGTTTTGGTTGTTCCTACTAACAATGATCAAAAGAAGAAGTACAAGGCCAAGATGGGGAATGCGAAGAGGTTCATACTCGATGGAGTTCAAGATCATGTGGTCTCACACTTGCAGGGCAAAGATACAGCCTAAGAGATGTGGGAAGCTTTGTCTTCACTGTATGAAGGCTATTTCGAACAACGGAAGATGTACTTAGAAAAAAATTGCAGTGGACATTGATGCAGAAGGGAGAAGGGGTTAACTCCTATCATCAATGTGTTCAAGACACCAGAGACTAGCTTGTTGCAGTGGGGTCTACCCCTCAGTCTACCGCAATGATAAGGATGTTTGTTTTTTGTAGCATCGGATGTTGTCTAGCCTTGAAATTTTGTGGAGATGCTAAGGCACATGAGTTCTAAAGAACCCAAAAACCGTTTGGTGAAATTCCACCCGGATTGTATTTTATCAAAATAATTAATATTTTTAATCCGATTCCTAAGTCTAAACTTAGGAAAATTAAAATATTAATGGGAATTAATCAAAATATGGGTGAGAATGATCTAGAAGTCAGATCAAGTCATATTTTAATCTTAGCCATTGAGTAGAGACTTAATCTTGGCTGTTGAAACCTCAACGAGTATAGTATAAGAAGGAGGCTTGGGGTTCATTTGGAAACACACAAAGAGATTGAGGAAATCGATTTTCTGAGGTGAGAATTCTCAGGAGGAAAATTGATTGGGGACATCTTCTCGCTGAGGGGCAGTGAGAATCCAGGAGAAGGAATTTACAGAGAGTACAAGGCAGAGAGAGGACAGAAAGATGTTCAAAGGAGGGTTGACGCAGGCCGACGCAGAGGCAGCATAGTTAGAGAGGGGAAGTCAAGTTTCTGCAGAGGGAATTCAAAGTTTTGTTGCCAGAAGCCAGGGTGTGAGTCTGGGAGGCAGGAAAGTCAATTTCTCAGCCAACAAAGGATCCAGAGCAGAGAGGCAGCGTAATACCCAGGATGGGTGACGCAGAAGTTGCCCCGGGTGACTCAGTTTGACACAGAGGGTGATGCAGAGCCTCCAGAGTTGAAGGATTGGCCACTGATTCTACAGTCACATGGTGAGATCATTTCACTAGTATTTTGTCCAGTATTTTCTCTATAAAGAATTTCTAGTTGAGCATCCTAGATTTGTATTCAGAATTTTCTCCTACATAATAAAAACCCTCAGAGCTATTGCACCAGTTTTCCAGCATTGGGTTTTTCCGAGGACTATTTTGTCCAAAAATAATTGTGTCCCATGTATCTTGTTCTTTGCTCAGTTTCCTTGTTTCATGTAATCGAATTTAAAGTAGTGTAGGCTACAGAAGTAATTTGCTTCAGTATTCAAAGAATAACTTGATAATGTATATTAAAACCAAGTAGGAGAAGTAAATTCTGTTTTTCTACATTAGCGGTTCCTTGAGGATTAGGAATTTTCACAATACCTAGGTAGGGTCAGGAAATGCACCCTGGGAGGTTGATGCAGCTAAAAGAAACAAAAAGAGCATTAATAGCCACACGAAAAACAAGAGAAAAATCAAAATGAAAAGATGGTCAAGACTTACAAATTAGCACGTGGGCAAAAGCCAAGCATGAGCTCTACCTCTCTCATATGGTCATCACCTGATTCCTGGGCCAATGTTGCCCTATCTCATAGAAGACAAGGAACCCTTAGACATCCCAACCATTGATGGATGATGAACTAACCCATCCCCAAGGGGTTAATAATTGCTATACAACATACAAAGAAAGCACTCACTCCTTGAGTTACGAGTAGTACTACAGAAAAGAATCAAGAAAAAGTAAAAGGCATTTAGAGGGGTGGAAAAGCAAAGTCTGAGGTAACTCATGCATCCACGATTGCTCCCTTTTCACATCTATAAACCTAGAATGAGATATTTCATCATAGTCAATCCCTTTGACCATGGCACTTGGCCATGAAGTCTTTTCCCCTTCGTTCCATCATTATTCACATGGCACCTATCAATTGAAAGGTGGACCAAGGACATGTCACTTCCCCTTCGGGCTAGAGAACACCTAATAGAATCATCTATTAACCACTCCTACCTTAACACCATTATGTGACTATGGCCCCCAATTTTGGAAGAGAAGCCTTATATGAAGTGTTAATTTTCCCATTTCTTTCAAGCTTGGTTCATTTAGATGCAATAATGATTAATGTACCTAATGGTGAAAGCTGCAGCACTAAATAGTGTGTAATTGGCAGGTGGTTCCATCTATAAGTTTGGGCAACTTAACTGGGGTCCACGCCCTACAGAGGGACATATTGACATCCAAAGGTGATGCGTTGAGAACCATGGGACTTCAAAAAATTGTAGAGCATCATTTGTATCCATGGGCACCCTCAACACCCACAACGTTCCTGCATTTTGCCTTATATTCATGGGATGATGCACCTGGACCAGCATGCCCCTAGCTAGCTTAACAATGATCACAGGGTTTGGTAGTTGACCGGTGGCCCAGATGAGGTTTGTCTCACCTTGAGACATGAGGCTAGCACCATCCTCAGGGCCTCAATGTTGGAGTAGCATCAAGCATTCAACCACTAGGAAACCCATGAGATGTATTTTTGTGCCCCAAACCCACATTTGGGGTCCATAGGATGATTTTCACAAAGATATAGGGGCCAAACCCTAGATTATGATTTTAGAGGCCCACTACACTTGTCATGGCACCTAAGGAGGTCAATGCAGGCCACCATATAAGGGAAATCCGCAAGCATGATATCATCATCTTGGCTCACTTCGGCTCACATGTGTGGAGATATTTATGTCTTAACGAAAGCTACATGGTCAACTCATGACCTTGCTTGTAGTTTGCCCATTATTTTATTGTTTGAGGGGCTTGTAGGTTTAAGTAGACACTAGTCACATATAAATTAGAGGCCACTTCATTGTGATCTCTCATCATCACACATTGGAATTTCAGCCTCCTTAGAGGAAATCACACTTGATAATTTGTGGATATTTGGAGATCTTTGGATACATTTTGATGTTTGGAGCTGATTTTGGATATTCTTTGGAGCTATTCTTTGGTCTAATAAATGGAAGTCATGCATGTTATATTTTGAGTGTAATTTATTTTCGAATATCTATTTCTTGAATGTCTAATGCATGTAATTATTGATTCTAGGTTATGCTACATTGTGCCCTATATTGTTGAAGATCAATGTACTTTACTATTGAATATCTATTCCTTGAATGTCTAATGTACGGAATTATTGGTTCTACGTTATGCTACGTTGTGCCCTAATTTGTTGAAGATCAATTTTGAAACACTATCTAGATGGGTGTTGCATGCATTACTCATATATAACATGTTATGAATTTTCCTAGTGGTGAACTCCTAGAAGCTCTCCCATAAAACTTCATTTTTCCATTGAGTGGGTAAGTTCAAGAAATTTGATTGCTAGGGAATCAAATTCCAGCCTCCTTAGGAATAACCTTGGCAAATCTTTATCATATTGGACTCCATATTCCCAAGGGACAAGGCACTAGTCCGAATTTTTGGTGATCATTCTCAAATTTTGTCCATATTTTCGCTCTCCCAATTCAGCCATTTCATGGCTAAGTTAGGAAACTAGGGTTGGTTCGAACCCCTAGGAAAGACTAATTTTGGTGGTTGGAGAGTCTAAACCTCAAGAGGTTAGTATTTTCCACAAAATCTATCCTTTTGGTGGGCATCCACTTCGGATTTGTCAATAAATGTCCTTGCCCCAAGAGGGAAACCCCAATTTTCCTTCATTAAACTTAAGGGATTTCTTGAAGGTTTCATGAGACACTACTAATTTTGGTGGTTGGAGAGCCTAAGCATCAAGAGGTTAGTATTTGCCACAAAATCTATCCTTTTGGTGGGCATCCACTTCAACTTTGTCGACAAATTTCCTTGCCCTAAGAGGGAAACCCCAATTTTCCTTCCTTAAACTTAAGGGATTTCTTGAAGGTTTCATGAGCCTTGGCATAGTTGATATACATTTTAAGAAACCTTTCCTCCTAGCCTTGACCTTTGATTACTCCAACACTCGTCAAATTTATCAAACCCTAGGTCTTGTGCCCCTATTTCTAGGTCCCTTCATAGAAATCGAATTGCTTACTTGGGAAGCCTTGAACCCAAATTATGTCTTTATTGAAGAGTTCCTAATGAGATCATTTCACACATTAACCCTATAATACCTATTATAAGTGATCCCTCTCCCAGTGGGACTCCCATTGGTGAAAGTTTGTAAAGAGCAGGGTGTTTTCAGCACGCTGATAGTGGGTCATTGCCCCATTGTTGCTTCTTGGTCTAGTTTATACCTTGTAGGGTTTCCCTTTCTAAGGCCTGCTAAATTTTGCGGCAACAAAATCTAAACAAGAAACACTTCAATAAACACAAACTTGGCTTCATGGATCTTCAATTTTTAAATGATAGTCTAAATCATTGACAAGAAGAAACATTTAGTTAAGAAATGCAAGTGGACTCAAAAACTTTGAAGTGTGACATAATCACTAGGGGTTTGACTAATTGGTTAAGTGGGGGTGATGATATTTCAATTCCAGAAGCATGGTGACATGTACATCCGCCAAATTAAGGAGTGTCATCATGACTAGCATAAGTAGGTTGAGTGTAGTGATGGACAAATCTCCTAGCCCTTAGTATCATCATTTCCTCACTTATCAAGATGTTGATTAAGAAACAATAGGAATCATATTAAAATTTTCCTATAATTGTGACAGAACTATATGCAAATGTCTTTCCATTGGAAAAAAAATCCACACGAGGCGGGCTATAATAGAAAAATGGGTTGATTCAACAAAGACTATTTGACTAGTATAAAATAGGAGCCATGTAAGCATTGTTTTCAGCAATTACTATGTTGATTTCTAGTAGCATCAGATGTGCTCTAAGCCTGAAAATTTGCAAGGAGGCTTGGACACATGTATTCCACAATACCCAGAAATCGTTTTGATAAATTCCACCTGGAAACAGTTTTATTAAAATAATTAATTATTTTTAATGGAGGCCTAAGTCTAAACATAAGAAATTAAAATAATTAAAGGGTATTAATCAAACTATAGGTGAAAAGTCTAGAAGAAGACGAGGATCAAGCCAAAATCATCTGAGCCATTGATTAGCATCTAATCTAGGTCGTTGGTTCTCAATTGAAGGATTATAAGAGGAGGCTTGATGGGCATTTGGAAATCACATCGAGTAAGAGATCAGAGATCGAATTTTTGAAGAGAGTAGTGTAGCAGTTTCCAGAGAGAGATTTGAAGTGATTTCTTGCAGTGAGGGGCAGAGATAGTATCCGGAGGAAAGTTTTCTTGGACCGGAAAGTACAAGGCAGAGAGGGAAGAGAGACGTCCAGAGAGGTTGGCGCAGGGCCACACAAAGTTATGTTGTGGCAGCGCAGAGCTTCAGAGAGAGATCGAGATTTTGCTAAAGAAGTTGAGTTTCAGAGCTAGAAGCCGGGGTGTGAGACCGGGAGGCCTGAGAGCTGAAGTTTCCAGCTAGCAGAAATGTTGGAAATGACTCTATACCAAATCTGCGTCCACCCGGAAAAATTGTTGTTACCGCTAGAAAGGAACTATTGATTTATCCGTCAAAACTTCTCCAAAAAATTCGCAAAGTTAACCACAGGCACTACTCCACCAACTCAACAAAACCTAGAAATATCTCGCAAGCCCAAGTGGTGGAAATGGTTGCGAGGTAAACCGCGCCCTCCTCTAATGATTTATGTTGTTGGCTAATGAATGGAACTAGGAATTATACCCTCATAAGTACTCAGAAAATTCTGTAAAATTAATCCTAGCCTCCTCTCACCAAACCCACAAAAACCCATAAAGGGTTTGGGATGAATCCACCTACCCCTGATGACCCCCAACAAGTGCAAATTGTTCAATTTGGCTAGAAAATGCCCCGCAGTTTAGATATTGCTGAATTAGGCCCAAATCGCCCTCCAAGAAATCATCCCTAACTCCTGCGAATTTATCCCCTCAATCACCAAGCAAATCCTACCTCGAATGCTCCCCAAATCTCTCTGTCAAAATGTTTGCTTAGTAGTTGTCTAGAAACCACTACGCATGCCCTAAAATAGATAAATTCGGCCCTCTAGTTCACAATGCTTTCAAGCCTCCCAATTTATAAAGGAAAACTCATCCTCCTTGTGGGAAAGTTCTTTGCGAAATTCCATCACAAACTCCTTTTTTTGCTGGCTCTTCTCACCCACACAAATTCCTTCTGCGTCCTAGGAGAAGCACGCACCAACTGAAGAATTACTTGCAATTTTGGCTCCTTTAGAAGTCTTGGGATGGACTTCTCTCTACTCTCCTAGGCTGACACTCAAAGTTCACCAAAGGTAGAGGTGGAATTCCCGCTTGAGAATTCCTTGTGCTAAACAACATTGGTTTGCTTGGCTAAACAACTCAAGGAAACTTGTGTTAAAGCTAGATTGTCAAAAGATACAAATGAAGGCCTCTTCTCCTTATTTATATTTGTTGTCCTCCTTTTCTCCCTTGGTGGGCCCCACTCTTTCTCTCTCCTCATTCGTACCCCCTCCTCTCTCCTCCAAGAGTGTGAGTTCCCTTCTCGGCCAAATTTTTCTCTCTTGGGGGCACCACTTTCCACTAGAGCTGTGATTTCCCTTTTCCCCTAAATCCCAATGCTAGAGTTGCCTCCGCTTCCAAAATCGTCTCTAACGCGGAAAATAAAAATTGGGGATATTACAGCGAATGACCTGTGGTGCTCCTAAGTGGTTGTGAGGGCATTAAGAATGTCCTCATGGGCCTCCATCCGAATCAAGAAAGCATGTGCTCCATCTGTAAGGGCTGGAATGATAATGCAAGCCCTCCCTTGTCTCCCTAGGTGAGACAAAACCTCGTCTGAGCCTTGGATCCACTACCAAGTGTGTGGTGCAAGTGTGTAGCTGGTTGGGCAATGTGGTCCAAGTGCATCATCATCATCGAATAACTGGGACACGAGCAAGCAATAGGTGGTGTTGAAGGATCCCACGGTATGGCTATCTACTTTCTACTATGGTGGAGGTCCATGGCTCTCAACATCCACCCTACAAGTGCCATCATGACCCTCTGAGGGC
The DNA here is from genome assembly GCA_000404065.3 of Pinus taeda. Classification (NCBI taxonomy): domain Eukaryota; kingdom Viridiplantae; phylum Streptophyta; class Pinopsida; order Pinales; family Pinaceae; genus Pinus; species Pinus taeda. The sequence goes on along the minus strand of APFE030421748.1, from coordinate 2,805 downwards.
TTGGATCCCATATAGGGAGGCCAAACCCCAAGATGAAGACCCACCTACAATCATGTATAAGATCCAATGCGTCTCCTCACCTTCCTGTACAACAATTCATTAGTGCAATTAAGCAAATGGGCTTACAAATCATGGAACCAAGTGGGCACTTCATAGTGGCATGCCCTTCCATAATGGGCTTTAGAATGTATAGGTGTCTCCATGCTCAATAGAGAGGTTAATCAAGGACAATATTAAGTGGTTTCAACCTCTAAAGAAGTGACAAGTCCATGGTACATCTATTAGATGGCGGGTGTCGTATGAAATAAAAATTAAAAAGAAGGGCAAGAGGTAAGGGTAAGAAACCTGATGTTTCATCGATAAGAAACCCGATGTTTCAAGAGACCCGAAGAATTATTCATTGATAAGAAACCTGATGTTTCTCATTTTAGAATTTTTTATTGTCCCGTATACTTTCATGTACCGAAAGAGAAAATAAACAAATTAGATGCATCTAGAAAGAAAGGAACATTTGTGAGCTACAATGAAACTTCTAAGGCATTTAGAATCTATGTGCCTAGTCAAAGGGAAGTAAGCCATGATGTCACTTTTGATGAAGATTCTGCTATTAGAAATATTTGAGATCTTCCTATTCCTAGGAAAGCCAATGATGATGTTGATGCAGAAAAGCAGGATGAACCTCTGTCCGATGGACCGATGCCCAAAGTTGAAGGTCTGATGGATCCCATTGATCCACCTCCTAGTGAGCCCTCTAATTCAAGGAAAAGGCCTTTAAGGCTCAAAGATACTCTTGAAGATGCTGAGAAACACATTGCATTGAGGGGGACATTTCGTGATAGCAAGAAGCCAAATAGGTACCAAGGGTACTTAGCATCCATGAGTACCATTGTACAATCTGAGCCTTGTACATTCGAATAAGTCGTGAAGCAACAGGTTTGGAAGGATGCGATGAACGAGGAGTATGAGTTGATCATGAAAAATGATGTCTGGGATGTGGTTCCTAGACCCAAGGGCAAATTAGTGGTCACTTAAAATGGTTCTACAAGATCAAACATGGAGTTGATGGGAGTGCTCAGAAATTCAAGGCCAGATTTGTAGCTCGAGGCTTCTCTCAAAAGGAAGGAGTAGACTACGATGAGATATTTGCACCAGTAGCCTGATACACCACCATTTATTCGATCATAGCCCTTGCTGCCTCGCAAGGATGGAACCTTCACCAGATGGATGTCAAAATTGCCTTCTTGCATGGTTCGCTTAAGGAGGAAGTGTATGTGGAACAACCTGAGGGGTTCGAGGTTCACGATCGTGAGACACGTGTATGTAGGTTGAAGAAATCCCTCTATGGTTGAAGCAAGCCCCTAGGGCTTAGTATGAGAGGATCGATAGCTATCTTATGAAGATGGGTTTTACAAGAAGCGATGCTGACCTGAACCTATACTTCAAGGTTCAAAAGGACAGACCTCTCATTCTGGTCTTTTGTGTGGATGATCTCTTTCTGACAGGTAATGACCCTCTCATTCATCAATGCAGGAGGGAGTTGCCTTTAAAGTTTGAGATGAAAGACCTCGGACTAATGCATTATTTCCTAGGGTTGGAGGTCTGGCAAAAGGCAGGTTAGATTTTCCTTTCTCAAGGAAAATATATTGTGAAGCTACTTGAGAAATGTGGGATGGTGGACTGCAAATCTGTGACTACTTCGATGGAACTCAACTTCAAGAAGCTATGTGGAAGTGTTGCTGGGCCCGAATTGGCGAACCCTTCCGAGTATCGTCAACTTGTGAGGGCACTGATGTTCTTGGTCAACTCCCGTCCTAACATATGCTTTGTTGTGAACACGTTGTAATAACCATAACTGGAAAAACAAGAACCGTAAAAATTTTGATTTTGTACTTACCTGAACTGCTATCTGATCTGGTGAAGTTGCTGCGACTGCTCTGCTCCAATTACCAGGAGACCAATTCCACCCAGCCACACTAAGCAGAGACTGGCTTCTCAATCCAGTAAGCTTCTCACAGAAGCTCACTCTCCCCTGTGCCCAGAACCTCAGACGGATTAAAGCTCTTCCAATGGCAGACCTCTCTCACTGCTGAATTCCTCCTCTTGGTTTTTAGCTCCGTTCTTCAACCCCCTTCTCTCGGTTCAGTTCTCTGGTTTTTAACTGCGGGCTTGGTGGTGGCCGCCCTCCTACCTGCAGCCACCGCCTTCCCTCCTCCCGAAACGCCTTCCATGCATTTGAGACCCTCAGATATTTATCCCTCTGCTGTCTTTTGTCTATACATGTATTTTGTTATATAGCCCGTTTGGTTTTTGCGTCCCATTTTTATATAAGGTTTTAGATTTTATTTTTATTATAAAGTTTAATTTTATATATTTTATAAAGTTTAAAATTTATATTTATTATAAAGTTTAATTCATATTTTTAAAGTTTAACTCATATTTGTTTTAAAGTTTATCATATCTGTTTTAGTATAAAGTTTAAAACTTTATATTAGTTAATTAGTTTAGATGGGTCGTTACATACACTCCCCCTTCAGAAAACTTCGTCCCGAAGTTAGAGTTTTTATCCTATCTGATTACTTATGATAGTAATTAGTACCCCTTCCTTAGATTATATCAATTTTTTTTTCTTTTTTTTTTTTCAAGAGACTATAATATTAGAGTTTTAGGTTTATGATTTTAATGGATAGTCTTACCCTACCCAGGTCCCCAAGCTATTCTAAAATCATCCTATCCTTCCTAATCTCTTCCGCTCCCATCCTATCCATCCTCTACTGGAGTATGCCATGGCGTCAGTTTTACTGACCT
>APFE030421734.1:0-39338 GCA_000404065.3 Pinus taeda | reverse complement strand
ATTTCAACTAAATTTTTAAGTTCTATTTATTTAACTCATTTATCCATTTGATTTGAAATATTAGGTATTAGAAATTTTTTTATTTTATAGGAAAGAAATGTACAAGAATGAAAGTAAAAATAGTAATGTAAATTTAACTCAAAAACGAAAACATAAAAATTGAAAAAACCAAATTTGGGATTAGTTAAATTCATCCATGTTTCACTATCTTATCTTTGAAAGTGAAATAATGTTTTGATAGTATTTAGGCTAATGCAAGGGTTAGTGTAATGACTAAGCAGTTATATGAACAATTTTATAAATTACCATGTTAGGTAAATGTGGAAACAGAAATTATTACTTTATTAATATTGAAATGTTATTTATTCAAAATTATGAATTAAGTAATATGGTAAGTAACTTTGTGAGGAAAAGTTATTACTTCCTCTTGCTTAATTAAAAGAAACAGTTGCCATCAAAGAAGGGCAACCCTAACTACTTTTCTTACCATAAAAATGGAAAAGAGAAAAGAGGCCTGGGCTGTTAGGGAACATGCAGGAAAAAGAAAAGAGACAGAAGCAAGAAGGAAGGGTACTATGTCTGGTGAGGATCAGATAGTACCAGCACTGTGGTGCATAGTACTGCACAGCTGATTAGTGTGCATCATCTTGCGGAAGGCAGAGGCCTGCAAGTGAGCTTGGGGGAGATAATCAAGTCTATACGACTGATCTCGTGGATGGGAGGATAACAAGCTTTTTATGAGTTTTTCCAGGCAGAAAATTGAAGAAGACACAGTACAGGTAAGTGAAATGTGATTACAGTATTATCATAGGAATCTTTTCTTTTCTAGAAAGGTTATTAGTTATCTGTAATGAAAAGCTTTATTATTCATCTTTACAGATTATTAGTTAGCTGTGATGTAAAACTTTATGATTCATCTGGAAAGAAAACCTTAGTACAAATCTGTAGGTTTATGGTCTACTGTAAATGAACGAATAACATAAAGTGAACAGGTACTTTATCTACTGTCCTTAATGATTAAACTACTAGTTATGCTTCAGTTCACACCGACCAGTAGATAAAATGCGAAGGAAAAGAACAGATAAGGTCTAGTGCTTTATTGACCATAAACCGAGAAGAAACTACATGATACATTTTATGACCATGTTAGTATAGTTCAAATCAAACGTTAATACAATCATTCAGACTCGACAATACTTAGGGAAGCAAACTGTGAAATACATAGTACAGACAACCATCATAATGTAGCATAAATAAAAGAGTTATCTTGCTAATAAATAAAGCCGAGGGATGTACTGGTCTCGCAACGCTCCAGTGCTCACCCACGAGGGTTTAAGAGACTGGTATAGCATCGCAAGACTCATCACAGATAAAATCAACGGAGTCGACCGAAGCGGAAAATTGACTGTGAACCACATGGCAAAGGTAAGCAACCAATATACAATCAAGAGCCATGTATTACATATTGAGCAATTAATTATTCATGAAACCCTGTTCTTAATCGTGGAAAGAAATATATACATATAAACACAACGTCGTGAGTAATCTTCTGGTAGAGGCGACAACGAGACAGACACAAATCTATAATAAGTGCCAAATTGGCGGAGGCATTCTACAGGAAGAACCAACACCTCGAAAAAACAGAGATACATTTCTAAATGAAAACCAGAGATATATTTTAAACAAAAAAATCAGAATAAAGATGCATTTTCTTAAAATACAGAAATAGAGATATATTTTCTTTAAAGAAACGAGAACAGAGGTACATTCCCGAGAATGAATCAAACCCAAGACAGTAACTGCTAAGGCAGGGTATGAATCTCATAAGCTTACATTTAACTCGGCAAACGAATAACCATAGCCTGTGTAAATCTCAGATTATAACCATAATAAATATTAAAATTACACAGAGTAGAGTCTTCATAACAGTAAATAATAAACCGTGCAAGCCATTAACCTCAACCGGGACTGGAGCCGAACATGACTCATATCATTGCACAATAATGCAATAAGAGGGTAAAGCCGACTGGCTATGCCCCAATAACATAAACAGAAATCTTATTCATAACAGTTCCAGTAACCTCGAGAGGACTCGAATAGGTTCGGGTCATCAAACCCTGAACCAGAATATAAACTACCAGAAATGACAAGGTAACAAAGACAAAGGTAAAACCCTCCATGACCGGGAACTCATTGTCGTGGACTTCATAACCTGGACCAACCAAAAGGGAGCACGATAAGACTCCTGGTAGAAAGAAAATAACATTCAGCCAGCGAGCCAAGTAAAAAGGAATTGAAGACCGTGGCTAGGAGACTCACCTGTATTACGCAGAGGAAACCGGAAGTGCGGGAACCTTTCATCACCATACCCTCACGCTCAATACCCTGAAACTTTCACAACATAAACCGATTAGTGAGGGTTTGATAAATATAAGACAGGAAAGTAATTTACACTTATTGAATTAAAAGAAGAACCACCATTACCTTCAGGCGAGTAAAAAACGAATAAGACCCCGGCCATTTTCTGCAGATAGATAGCAGCGTCGATCTCACTCAAGGCAGGTCGCAACCCAGAGAAGCTGAAGGTATGTTCACCGTGAATAAGGAGTCGAGTTGAGGTGGCCCTGGCATAATCGCAGAGGAGACCAGAGCCGATAGGCTCTGTCTCGTATTCATCACGCAAATGCCAGAATAACCCTAGACAAATTCCTTTTATCCCAGGCCAAGCCATTACCACTGTTGATCTCCAGAATGAAATCCTGGGCGTCCATTCATGGCGTGATCCCGAGGGTTTACGGGCGGGGCTGAAACATTTAATACCTCCAGCTACCGTGGCTCCATATCCGAGAGTTGTATCAACTCCGGACAACACGTGGATTCGTAGCAGGGTATGGACATCCAAACCGCGGGTTAACTTTAAATTCCAGAGTCCAGGTGGCGGCGTAAATGTCAAGGCGACATGACAACATGCCAGCTCAAGACCGCTAGGGATTCACATATAATGCCACCATATATGTATATATTAATTTATGAACCGATTAATGAGTCATAACGAATTAAAATGTGGACCGTTCACACGTTATGGTAGAACATAGGTTTTAAAGATTAAATGAAAGTATGTAGGTTTAGGTCCAAAGTAATTAAATTTTTTTTGTTACTATGTAAGGGTAGTGACATATGGTATCAGAGCCTAGATACAGCACTGTGGCCTCTGGGTAGAACAACAATGACAGACAAGGACACTGTATTAAATAACTAATAAGAGTCATTCCCGATAATACTCTTGAATGTTTCTTTCTGTTGTTGAATGAAGTATAGGCTTCCAAGTACAGGCTTCCGATATTGAAGACAGAGACATGAGGAGAGCAGATAGTACCTCACGATGACCTGTAATGGGACAAGGAATACCCGGTCCAGAGAATAACCCAGAACTGTGGGTGCAACTTGGGGAAGAAGCCAGAGTTACGAATCAAGCAATCTTGGAGACGGTGCAAGAGCTGAAGAATGAGATGGCTCGACTACGGGAAGACAATGCTCGGTTAACAATGGAACAAGAAAGAATCTTAAAGAGTTTGTCTGATAAACAAAATCAATTACCAACTAATCCCAGTGCCGAGCAGCAAAGGATGTCCGAGGAACAGAACCATCATATACCCCCCGAAGGATCAGAGGAGCAGGAGGAACGCTCGGATAATGTATTTGACCAGCAAACCTCAAAAAGACAGAAGGTAGAATTACAAGGAGAATTCCGCAAAATCAAACCACCACATTTTGATGGGGAACAGGAGGAAGCGGCTGAAGCCTGGATCATTAATATGAACAAGTATTTTCAGCTTTATGAATATGACAACAACCTTAAAGCATGACTGGCTATTTTCCAATTACAAGGGAAGGCCACCTTATGGTGGGAAGAGGTAAAGATAGTAAAAGGGGTCACCGAACAAAATATTACATGGGATAATTTTCAGAGATTCTTCAAGGAGCGATATTTAACGGAACGCTTCTATGATGAGAGGGTTCAAGACAGTGGGAAACAGCAAAGGGAATTGCAGCAATGGCAGTAAGGGAAGTGGCAAAGGAGCAAACAACAGATTTGCACCAAGGACTACCTCTAAGTTCAGAACTACTAATGAGTCCAAGGTCAGCGAACAACAATCAAGGTTGGACAGTGAGAATACAGCAAGACCCCCGGTGCAGTGCTGGGGTTGTGGGGGACCTCATTACATTAAAAACTGTCCACAGTGGAAAGGAGCTGAACAATTATCTCAAATTCATGAAGCTTCAACCGTGGGCGAAGTTGGTCACAGCATACCCAGAATTAACGCGGCTCTGGAAGATCGTCAGGCGGAATACCAGCCAACCATGGTTGAGTTCGAAGGTAAAATCTCAAACCTTACCATATCTGTTTTAATTGACCCTGGGGCTACATTAAGCTATGTGAGCCCTAAGATAGTGGAACGTTGTAGTTTACAACCTGTTAAATTTAAAAATCCTTGGCTAGTGCAACTAGCTACCGGAGCCAAGCGGCGGGTAATAGCCAAAATCAACGATTGTTCATTTATCATAGCAGACCAGCCAGTGACAGCTGATCTGAATGTACTCCCTCTCGGATCCTATGATATCCTAATTGGCATGGACTGGTTAGAAAAACACTGGTCATTAGTTGATTTCAAAACTAAAATTATTTATTACAGAGATCAGCAAGGAAACAGGAAAGAACTGCAAGGAATTAAGCAACCAGTGCAAGTTCGCCCGATAACTGCCAACCAATTGATGAAGTGCATACGAAAGGGGTGTCAAGTTTACGCCATCCAGGTGGGATATGCGAACTCCAAGGATAAATCAGCTTCTTTGAACAGCATTCCTATAATACAGGAATTTACAGACGTATTTCCAGAGGAAATTCCTGGACTACCGCCGCGAAGGAATGTAGATTTTACCATTGAACTGATACCCGGAGCTGCCCCAGTATCCCGAGCACCCTACAGAATGAGTACACCGGAGCTGACAGAACTAAAAATGCAGTTGCAAGAGTTACTAGACAAGGAGTACATTCGCCCTAGTGTATCCCCATGGGGAGCTCCAGTTTTATTTGTCAAGAAAAAGGATGGTACTCTTCGGATGTGCATCGATTACAGACAATTGAATAAGTTAACCATCAAAAATAAGTATCCCTTACCCCGGATCGATGAATTGTTCGATCAAGTGAAAGGCGCAACAGTGTTCTCCAAGATCGATTTGCGATCAGGATATCATCAAATTCGAATTAAGGATGAGGACATTGCTAAAACAGCCTTTAGAACAAGGTATGGACACTATGAATTTGTGGTTTTGCCGTTTGGGCTAACCAACGCCCCTGCAACTTTTATGTGTTTAATGAACAGCATTTTTCACCCATACTTGGATCGATTTGTGCTAATATTCATTGACGACATATTAATATACTCACGCACAATCGAAGAACATCATGAACATCTTCGAATGGTATTACAGACCCTTCGAGAACATCAGCTGTACGCAAAATTTAGTAAGTGTGACTTCTTTAAAGAGGAAATCCAATATTTGGGTCACGTGATCACAAAGGAGGGAATTGCTGTAGATCCGGAAAAGATAAAGGCTATAATGGATTGGCCCGTGCCAAAAGATGTAGCGGATGTTCGATCTTTCATGGGATTGGCTGGGTATTACAGGAGATTCGTGGAAGGCTTCTCAAAAGTAGCCTTTCCCATCACCTCATTACAGAAGAAAGGAAGGGCATTCCATTGGACCCCAAATTGCCAGAAAAGTTTTGAGCAACTGAAACATCTGCTTACTACAGCACCAATTTTGAGTATAGCAGATCCTCATAAGGATTATGTGGTTTGCACAGATGCAAGTAAGGAAGGGTTGGGAGGAGTTTTAATGCAAGAAGGCAGGGTAATTGCTTACGAATCCCGTAAGTTAAAAGAACATGAACAGAGATATTCCGCTTATGACTTGGAACTGGCTGCTGTTATACATGCCCTGAAAATGTGGCGGCATTATCTTATGGGCAGGAAATTTTTACTGCTCACCGACCACCATAGTTTGACCAGCTATTTCAGCCAGCCTACTTTAAACGCTAGGCAAGCACGGTGGATGGATTTTCTAAGTGGTTTCGACTTTGATATAAAACATTTGCAAGGGAAAGCAAATAGAGTAGCAGACGCTTTAAGCAGGAAAGTACAAAGTCTGTATGAAGTTTCCATTACTGGGTGGAAAAACCCCTTTCTGGACATAATAAAGGAAATTTCAGACCAGAATACAGAATATCAGCAGTTAAAACAGCAAATACAGCAATCTGTTGGAAGGGACAGCCAACCAGAATATATGATAGATGATGCAGGAATTGTCTACTTCAAGCAAAGAATATACGTGCCCAATCAAAACAAAGTCAAAAATCTGATTATGGACGAATTCCACATCAGTCATTATGCTGGTCACCCGGGTTATCAAAAAATGATGACAGCAATCCGGAAAGAATACTTCTGGCCTGGAATGAAGAAGGATATTGTAGAATACTTGGCACGGTGCTTGGAATGTCAGCAAATTAAAGCTGAACATCAACATCCAGCAGGACTGTTACAACCCTTGCCCATTCCGGAATGGAAGTGGGAAATCATCTCCATGGATTTTATTACGGGATTACCTAGGACAAAGAAAAACAACGATTCCATTATGGTAGTAGTGGACAAATTGAGTAAGGCTGCACATTTTATACCAGTGCAATCTACCTACAGAGCTGCACAAATCGCTCACGTTTTTATGCAGAATGTGTTCAGATTGCATGGCCTTCCGAAAACAATAATTTCGGATCGGGATGTGAAATTCACATCAGTGTTCTGGAAGACACTGTTTGCGGATTTAGGTACTCAGCTGAATTTTAGCACCGCATACCATCCGCAAACGGATGGACAGACGGAACGAGTAAATCAAGTAGTTGAAGACATGCTAAGGGCTTACGTCATGCAACAACCCACACGATGGGAGGAATATTTACATTTGGTGGAATTTGCGTATAACAATGGTTATCACACTTCAACGTAAATGAGTCCATTTGAGGTTATGTATGGCCGAAAATGCCGTACACCCTCCAGCTGGGGAGGACCTGAAGATAAATTAAGTCTAGGACCTGACATGCTTAAAGAGATGGAAGATATGGTAAAGAGAGTACGTGTTAATCTGAAGACGGCTCAGGATAGACAAAAGAATTTCGCTGATCGGAAAAGGAGAATTAAGGAATATCAGGTTGGGGACCATGTGTATGTTCGAATTCAGGCCAAAATAAGTACCTTACAGTGGGTTGGTTGCGCTAAATTAGCGCCTAGATATTGTGGACCCTTTCAGATATTAGCAAGGGTCGAACCAGTAGCATATCAGTTGGCCTTGCCAAGTCACATCTGGGTCCATAATGTGTTCCATGTTTCAGTCCTAAAGAAGTATGTGTATGACCCTAAGCATGTAATCCGATGGCAGGATATACAGGTGGGTTATTATTATAATAAAGATTTAACAAAAATCTTATTGGAAAGAAAAACTAATTCAGAATGTGTGTATTGCAGGTCGAACCGGAAGGAGAAGTACTGGTCGAACCGCTGAGCATTCTCGACCAGAGAGAAGTGCAGCTGCGGAAACGAGTTATTACCCAAGTTAAGGTACAATGGTGGCATTTTGGGCCCGAGGAGGCCACTTGGGAAGACCAGGAACTGACGAGGAAGACCTATCCAGACCTGTTTGCGACTGTAAGACACCGAGACGGTGTCCAATCTCAGGGGGAGGAGATGTAATGACTAAGCAGTTATATGAACAATTTTATAAATTACCATGTTAGGTAAATGTGGAAACAGAAATTATTACTTTATTAATATTGAAATGTTATTTATTCAAAATTATGAATTAAGTAATATGGTAAGTAACTTTGTGAGGAAAAGTTATTACTTCCTCTTGCTTAATTAAAAGAAACAGTTGCCATCAAAGAAGGGCAACCCTAACTACTTTTCTTACCATAAAAATGGAAAAGAGAAAAGAGGCCTGGGCTGTTAGGGAACATGCAGGAAAAAGAAAAGAGACAGAAGCAAGAAGGAAGGGTACTATGTCTGGTGAGGATCAGATAGTACCAGCACTGTGGTGCATAGTACTGCACAGCTGATTAGTGTGCATCATCTTGCGGAAGGCAGAGGCCTGCAAGTGAGCTTGGGGGAGATAATCAAGTCTATACGACTGATCTCGTGGATGGGAGGATAACAAGCTTTTTATGAGTTTTTCCAGGCAGAAAATTGAAGAAGACACAGTACAGGTAAGTGAAATGTGATTACAGTATTATCATAGGAATCTTTTCTTTTCTAGAAAGGTTATTAGTTATCTGTAATGAAAAGCTTTATTATTCATCTTTACAGATTATTAGTTAGCTGTGATGTAAAACTTTATGATTCATCTGGAAAGAAAACCTTAGTACAAATCTGTAGGTTTATGGTCTACTGTAAATGAACGAATAACATAAAGTGAACAGGTACTTTATCTACTGTCCTTAATGATTAAACTACTAGTTATGCTTCAGTTCACACCGACCAGTAGATAAAATGCGAAGGAAAAGAACAGATAAGGTCTAGTGCTTTATTGACCATAAACCGAGAAGAAACTACATGATACATTTTATGACCATGTTAGTAGAGTTCAAATCAAACGTTAATACAGTCATTCAGACTCGACAATACTTAGGGAAGCAAACTGTGAAATACATAGTACAGACAACCATCATAATGTAGCATAAATAAAAGAGTTATCTTGCTAATAAATAAAGCCGAGGGATGTACTGGTCTCGCAACGCTCCAGTGCTCACCCACGAGGGTTTAAGAGACTGGTATAGCATCGCAAGACTCATCACAGATAAAATCAACGGAGTCGACCGAAGCGGAAAATTGACTGTGAACCACATGGCAAAGGTAAGCAACCAATATACAATCAAGAGCCATGTATTACATATTGAGCAATTAATTATTCATGAAACCCTGTTCTTAATCGTGGAAAGAAATATATACATATAAACACAACGTCGTGAGTAATCTTCTGGTAGAGGCGACAACGAGACAGACACAAATCTATAATAAGTGCCAAATTGGCGGAGGCATTCTACAGGAAGAACCAACACCTCGAAAAAACAGAGATACATTTCTAAATGAAAACCAGAGATATATTTTAAACAAAAAAATCAGAATAAAGATGCATTTTCTTAAAATACAGAAATAGAGATATATTTTCTTTAAAGAAACGAGAACAGAGGTACATTCCCGAGAATGAATCAAACCCAAGACAGTAACTGCTAAGGCAGGGTATGAATCTCATAAGCTTACATTTAACTCGGCAAACGAATAACCATAGCCTGTGTAAATCTCAGATTATAACCATAATAAATATTAAAATTACACAGAGTAGAGTCTTCATAACAGTAAATAATAAACCGTGCAAGCCATTAACCTCAACCGGGACTGGAGCCGAACATGACTCATATCATTGCACAATAATGCAATAAGAGGGTAAAGCCGACTGGCTATGCCCCAATAACATAAACAGAAATCTTATTCATAACAGTTCCAGTAACCTCGAGAGGACTCGAATAGGTTCGGGTCATCAAACCCTGAACCAGAATATAAACTACCAGAAATGACAAGGTAACAAAGACAAAGGTAAAACCCTCCATGACCGGGAACTCATTGTCGTGGACTTCATAACCTGGACCAACCAAAAGGGAGCACGATAAGACTCCTGGTAGAAAGAAAATAACATTCAGCCAGCGAGCCAAGTAAAAAGGAATTGAAGACCGTGGCTAGGAGACTCACCTGTATTACGCAGAGGAAACCGGAAGTGCGGGAACCTTTCATCACCATACCCTCACGCTCAATACCCTGAAACTTTCACAACATAAACCGATTAGTGAGGGTTTGATAAATATAAGACAGGAAAGTAATTTACACTTATTGAATTAAAAGAAGAACCGCCATTACCTTCAGGCGAGTAACAGACGAATAAGACCCCGGCCATTTTCTGCAGATAGATAGCAGCGTCGATCTCACTCAAGGCAGGTCGCAACCCAGAGAAGCTGAAGGTATGTTCACCGTGAATAAGGAGCCGAGTTGAGGTGGCCCTGGCATAATCGCAGAGGAGACCACAGCCGATAGGCTCTGTCTCGTATTCATCACGCAAATGCCAGAATAACCCTAGACAAATTCCTTTTATCCCAGGCCAAGCCATTACCACCGTTGATCTCCAGAATGAAATCCTGGGCGTCCATTCATGGCGTGATCCCGAGGGTTTACGGGCGGGGCTGAAACATTTAATACCTCCAGCTACCGTGGCTCCATATCCGAGAGCTGTATCAGCTCCGGACAACAAGTGGATTCGTAGCAGGGTATGGACATTCAAACCGCGGGTTAACTTTAAATTCCAGAGTCCAGGTGGCGGCGTAAATGTCAAGGCGACATGACAACATGCCAACTCAAGACCGCTAGGGATTCACATATAATGCCACCATATATGTATATATTAATTTATGAACCGATTAATGAGTCATAACGAATTAACATGTGGACCGTTCACACGTTATGGTAGAACATAGGTTTTAAAGATTAAATGAAAGTATGTAGGTTTAGGTCCAAAGTAATTAAATTTTTTTTGTTACTATGTAAGGGTAGTGACAGTTAGTTGATGAGGAGGAATTATTAAAGGTTCATGCTCATTCAATAGAAGATAGTGTAAAAATATTAAATATAGGAAATTAGTTTATATTTCATAATATATAATTTTAATTCATGCAAAATTGGTTAATTTTTTGTAGGTGGAATGTTACTTTCTTTTTAAAATATAATGTATAAGATTACTTAAATTCGTGTATTTAGTATATAAATGATGCAATTGGTTCTTATGCATGAGTACTTTACTTTCTCTATTTTTCAATGTTAATTTTACATTTTTTGGAAAACACAATGAACCATTTTTCTTTAAATGTGAAATAAATAACTTTAATAATTATATATATTATTTAATTATAACTTCAACTAAATTTTTAAGTTCTATTTATTTAACTCATTTATCCATTTGATTTGAAATATTAGGTATTAGAAATTTTTTATTTATAGGAAAGAAATGTACAAGAATTGAAGTAAAAATAGTAATGTAAATTTAACTCAAAAGAGAAAACATAAAAATTGAGAAAACCAAATTTGAGATTAGTTGAATTCATCCATGTTTCACTACCTTATCTTTGAAAGTTAAATAATGTTTTGATAGTATTTAGGCTAATGCAAGGGTTGGTTAATGAGGAGGAATTATTAAAGGTTCATGCTCATTCAATAGAAGATGGTGTAAAAATATTAAATATATGAAATTAGTTTATATTTCATAATATATAATTTTAATTCATGCAAAATTGATTAACATTTTTTTTGTATTTTATTTTTCTTATTTATTTCTTATTTTATTCCCTTATTTATTTATTTATTTTTATTTTTATTTATTTTTTTTGTTTTTTTAAGTGGAATGTTACTTTCTTTTTAAAATATAATGTATAAGATTACTTAAATTCATGTATTTAGTATATAAATGATGCAATTGGTTCTTATGCATTAGCACTTTACTTTCTATATTTTTCAATGTTAATTTTACATTTTTTGGAAAACACCATCAACCATTTTTTTTAAGTGTGAAATAACTAGCATTTGCACCAAATGTTGCTCTTGATCTTCTAAGATGTTTTTGTAAGTTTCAATAAAAAATTACAAGTAGTAGATTATAATGGATGACACTTTCAATTCGCCACATAGTATCTCTCCTAAAAAACATCCCTACAAAAAGAAGATGTTGTATAGTACCTCTTGTCCATCTTTGTTAGGTCATTACGTTCACGTAATGACGTATAATGATTGCGCTTTTACAAAGATTACTTTAGGGTTGAAGGATTTCATACCAATTTTTTTGCTGATGTATGGCCGCTGCCAGCACTAGGGCTACAAAGCCTAATACCATACATCCGTCATCCTATTATGTCCCCTTCGTTGGCATTTATGGTTTCTAAATGTAGATTTTGACTTAATGAAGATGAAAAATTTTGATATCATAAATCGACATAGAAAATAGAACTTGCACTAAAACTATATTATTCATTTCAATCAAGATTTAATAATTTAGAATTACCATTTTTTTTTAATCTTGGCACAAATCAATCTCTACTTCGGTACTGTGTTCGATTGTTACTCTGTCGGCGTTAAAATGTCCATCCCCGCACGTCGAGTTCTTTGTCGTGCAAAGGTTTTTGTTTGAAAGGTTTGGCTTTCAAATTATTTAAAGATTTGTTTACAAACATATTTAAATCCATTAAACATTGAGTTATATTATGTTATTTCATATATATTTATATATTATATATATATTGTATGATTATATGTATTTTGTATATTTAATTATATATATATTATATATATATATATTATATATATATATATATATATATATATATTATATATATATATATATATATATATAATATATATATTAGATATATATATATATATATATATGAATTAAATTTTGAAATTATCGAAAGAATAGATTTAAATGTTTTTGGGTTTTATGTAAGTGAAGTCTAAAACTTTGTCCATATTGTCATCCATGTTAACTAATATTATAATATTTCTAGGAAAGGTTATAAATGTATTTTTAGAATGGGTTCTTCATTGCGTTTGCACATCCACAAATTTTGTAGAAATTTTCTATAGGCAATTTTTAAAAATGATAAAGAATTTGTGTGGGGCAATTTAGAAAGACTTGAACTTCAAACATTTCCGAGTATTTCTATATTTCTCACTTATATTAAGATATTGTAAAATTGTAATATTATGTTATATTATTTCGATTTAAAATTTATAATTAAAATATTAATTATAATTATTAATTAAAAGTTATTAAATATTATTTTAAAATTATTATTTTATTTTTAAAACAAAAATCAAGTTGTGCAATATCCAAAAAAACAAACGTAATGACATTGCCACAACGTGGCTCTTGTTATCTAAAGTAGTCATTTTCTAAGTTAGCAAGCAATAGTAATGTGGTGTAAAGAAACACAATAATGGTACGAAGGTATGTTTACTGTACAAATTTGGATTATATTCAAGCTCTATGGGAGTTCATGTTGAATAAAAAGCCATAAAAAAGGATTATTTTCTTCCTTTTCCACTACATTGTTGATTATTAAAGGATATTCAAATTAGCTACACCAATCTCTACATCTTTGGATGTTGAATGTTGATCATTAAGAAGAGTAGGTCTTTCAAGTGTTATTTCTAAGTTGCGAGATCAATAACAACTTTTCTATTCTACAATGAGTGAGGCCTAATCAAAACAATGTACCTCATGTGAAATATTTGCAATGGTTCTCTCCTTTTTATGAGATAAGGTTGATTTGAAAAGAAAGACAACCACTTCACTTCCATGAAATGATTGAATGGATCTAAAGCCTCCATATTTTATCTCTTGACATCTTTTGCATCACGCAACAATCATGACTTGTTTCATGACGCAAATGTCAGTTCCTTATAAAAAACTATAAAACTCTTATTACCATGGAAAAATGTGTTTAATATATGGGATTTTTTTAAATAGCCTTCAATGAAGACATGATTGCACTTAGTCCATCAAGAAGAAAAAACTAAATAAAAGATAGTGAAACTCAATTTTTGTTTATTTATTTTACTAATCTAGGATGAAGAGTATTGCATTTGAACCCTGATTTGTAGAAGCAAAGGACTTTTTTCTGTTAATTAAAACCAAGATAGAATTATGATTGGCAATATTATACACATTTTTGGTTTTGCATGACTTTGTGAGAAGCCCCTTGCATTGAAACCTAGTTAGCCAAATTTTATCAAGCAATAAACAACCAAATAATTCCTTATCACTACCATAACGATATTGATTGCTAACACTCGGGTGAGCTTTTCAATGCTTCCATATTTTTGGGTAACCAATAGAAATGCAATAGCTCAATGAAGTTGTCAATGAGTATGTTGGTCTACAATTATTAAGTATCACTCCACACACTTCTAACATGTTCTTTGTAGATGTCCATCTTTACTAGAACTATATATTTTCCAAATTGATCTTATAGTTGAGACTTTACTAGAAGAAAATATTTTTAAACAAATTTACAAGCATACTCAATCAAAAGGATGATTAGTATGTGTGTGTGAAGACCATGCAAATTTTGCAACATTTGAAAAACTCCATTCACTATAATGTTCCACGGTATTCAATTTTGCCAAACATAAATCTCCAAGAAGAACCACACTCTTATTTTCTCTCACAAAATAGTTCCCAAACATTAGTTTACAATTAGTTGCAAGTTTATTCTCTAAACAATATACTTGTCAATTTAGAAGAAATAATGTGGAGAGGGGCTATTTCTTCAAATGACAAATTGATCATTGTGAGGAAATAACTACAATTGTTTTTCAAAAAGAACTCACTATGCTTTATTTGAACATGTCTTACATGTATTTTTAAGTATTTATTTATTTTATTTTATTATTTTATTTATTTATTATTTATTATTTTATTTATTTATTTTTTTCTTCTGAAAAACAGACATTCAAATTTGATAATTCATAGAAGAAATCAAAATACAAGCTTACATGTCTTTTTGAAACTTGGAGAGGACATAGGTTTCAACTGCCGTTAACCCAAAAAGGCTTCAAGGGTAATATACAACAAAATATTCTAGTCACATTTGGGCCATTTTTGCTATGGCTTCGCCAAATAACACCACAAAATTACATTATGATCTTTTCTTGAACTAAGGGCTTTTAGAACATTCAAAATCATTCAGTTTGAGACAGTTTACTAGCTTGTTTTCTGGAATTCAATATAAAATTTGAATAGATTTTGTAAGGATAACTTCATCCTTGAATTCTTGTTTCAACGAGTTCCTTCCTGCACTGGTAGTGCTTCCGTAGATAATCGCCCTTTAAATTTTCATTATTTTTTAGCAATACGAGTGCAAGAAATTTCTCTGGAAACTTCATTCTTAGCTCTAAACAAGGATGGAATTTGACGGGAAAATTTCCAATCATGGGGTGATTTTCCCGTCAAATACGGTTTAAAATTTTGTAAAAATGTCAAGATCTTTCCTTGAAATTGTGAAGACGGGTTAGAGAAATGTGAAAACCGTCAAATTTGACCAAGGGGTCTATTTTGAAATTCCAACCCTGGCTCTGAAACACATAATGAAATTAGCATCAGATTTTTTATATAGCTTCTTCCATTCTCCCAATACATAATAGTTTAGAATCCCCATAACTTGGATACAATCAATACCTTTTTCAACTGCCCATTTTAGAAGTTACCGTAAAGCCTAGATCTCAGCTCTATTATTTGTCCCTTGAATTGTTGCATTCTTGAAAATAATATAATGAGTTCCCCTTAAATGTAACATGTCACCAGCTCCACATCTACCTGGAGTTCCATGACAGGCTCCATCTAAAAACACTAAAGCCTTATTTTCGTTGATCTATGGAGCTTTCAGAATTCTTGGTGACAAAACGTTTTCAAGTTTTCTTTATAGCATATCCAATTTGATGACATACCTATTTAGCTGGATTATCTTTGTCTTGGGATATTCTAGTAAGCCAAATCCCTCACAAAACAAAGCATGGGAGGCTCCCATGAACATAACTACTAATTTATCTCTGATACCAACTTTCAAAGAAGACTAACAACATTTCTCCTCACTAGTCATTTTTCCCATTTGATCTCTTTATTGGTTCACTCCAAACTTGCCTAACATATGAATGGTGCACAAATAAATGATCCACAACAATATGCAATTAAATGATCCATAATTTCCTCGTTACTTTTGCCAATTATGCATATTACAGGTCCATACCAAAATTCTCATCAATCTAGAGATTTAGAATGTTTAACAAGTCAAAATTTTTCTTACAATTGGACTCTAACAGAAAATATTGTAACACTCATATGGAAATTTAGTACCTAGTTTCTAGTATATACTTTGTTGCTTGGAATGATTTTGCAAAAAACTTCCGTTGAAAAGCAAGCTGAGAAAGAAATCAGAATATAGAAAAACTGTGAAGTGATAAACTTTTCCTTTGAGCTAATAGTAGAAGTAAATGTGTATATTAATTGATCCTCATATTCATCCATATATCTCTTAATGCCAGGATGCAGCTAATTTCACAAGTGGTGGCTTACAATGTAGAGAAATTAGAAAGCTCCATGCATGCAGGGTGAAGGATTCTTTAATTCAGGGAAAAACAACTGAAGTGTGTGGTTTGTGCATATTAAGGCAATGTTGGAGACATGCATTATGGATATCATCTAAATTGTCGGGTGAAGGATGTTGAACAATCATGGGTCGATAATCCAGGAGGTGAAATAATTGCTCTTCCTATCCGTGTTGTATCCATGATTAGTGTCATCCCTTGAGAGATGAGAAAAAAATGAAGTGTGATGAGCATATTGAGGAGGAAAAAAACATTGAAATCAATTTCAATAAAGGCATTAGACCTATTAAGAGCATACACACCAAAAAAAAACCTATTTAAAAGGACAATTAACATATGAAGGAAATTAGACATAAAGACCTGAAGAACAAAACCCATCTCACCCATAGCAAACCAACAATGAATTCTTTCAGAGACTGAAAACTAGAAAACAGTTTCATTGAAATGGAAGGGAAGGGAAACCTAGCTTACTTGAGCACAACAAAACTAATGAAGAAGGTAGCATTAGGAGGAAGAGAATTGCCAAGTAGCGTAACGATTGAGTTAGGCTGCTTTTCAATCGCCTTGAGGGACTCAAAGAAGGTGCCACCTAATGTAACTCCCAGGAAAACATTGAACATGATAAAGTAAAAAACTTTCTAGAGGAAGCTCTCACTGCATGGCTTTATCATGTTGAAATCAAAGAACATGTTGCTTTTTGCACAAACAAGATTGCATGTGTGTGCCAAGCTATGCTTAATGGGCTTCACGAGAAGACATAGATGCTCTAGATGTGAGGAAGGCGACATTCAAGGTGAGAGGTATAGAATGTGTTTCTTGTGCAAGAGCAATAGAAAAAGCTCTCAAAGGCCTTCCCGGGATTAAAGATGCAACTGTGGCATAAATCGAAGACAAAACACAAGGATGACCTGAAAACTCTTTTTTTATCATCCTCATCCATGTGTGTGCCAAACTGTGCTTCTTTGGATTCACGAGTAGGGATAGATGCTTTGGATGTGAGGAAGGCGACATTTGAGGTGAGAGACATGGAATGTGCTTCTTGTGCAGGAGCCATAGAAAATACTCTCAAAGGCCTTCCCAAGATTAAATAAAATTGAAGGTAAGAAAAAGAAAACACAGGAAGGAACCCTTACCTGTAAATGGCATGACAACGACTATTTCCTCACATCCAAGAGCTAAATGCATTCATGAAAAAACACCAAGCAAGCACAGTCAGTTGTGTACCCTCACCCGTTGGAGAAAAAGGTGATAAAATTCTTTGGAGAGGGAATCATCCATATCCAATCAAGCCGAATGGTTTTTTTTACAAAGTCCCTCACATCTTACCTGAAAACATGGGAGAAAAAAGGATTTAGATCGTGAACGATTTGAATACGAGACCAAGCTTCATCTTACCATGAATATGCAGAAAATGGATAAACCTTAATAGCATAGGTGGTTACCCTAACCACCAAGGGAATCATTCCCACCTCATTCGCGAATTATTATCGCAGTGTTAATGGTAAACAACTATTAGCCAAATCATACAAATGTTGAGATATCCAACGACAAACAATTTTTTAATCGTCTAACACGTAATCCGAGGGTGCATTGGTACACGATAGAAGTTGGGGGAGTTGTTTTCAAAGGGGAACACCTTACGGCATAATGCATGTTATAAGTAATAACGAGGAACTTATTAGAATTGAAATAATCTCAAATCCCTAGGAAATTGGTGGGTAGGGAGCCATGTGGCACGAATCAATTTTTTTAAATTTATTAAAAGTAATGGACCATTTTTATAAATAAAATTTGCTTATATTAAATGAATGCTATAAATAATAATGAGGAACTGATTAGAATTGGAATAATCTCAAATCCCTAAGAAATTGGTGGGTAGGTGACACGACTATAATTTTTTAAATTTATTAAAAGTCAATGCAACCTAATAAACTCTGTAATACACTACAATCGTTAATAAGAATTAAGATTGAACATATTCCCTTGAGAATCAATCTAAGTCCTCAATTAAAAAAAACATTAACAAATCTCTTCCATCTAAAAGTTCATATATTTACGCCTATGAGCAAATTAAAAATAACTTTTATATTTTATATTCACATAATATTTTATAAAACAATTAAGTTACAAGAATGAACTGCACATTCCACGTACCTCATACTCATATATAGAAAGCATGTTCATTATGTTTATTCATAACATTACATTTATAACAAATATCTTTAGAACTTATAAAGGTATATGTTATTCTTCATTGTCTCATTAAAATTGCTATAGAAGATCAACGTTGTTTGGCGCATGTTGTTTTTCTCATTACATCCTTCATAAAAACTCTCTTCAATAAACTCATTAGTTGAGATTGACCGTCAATTTCAAATAAATAAACTGTTGGGAAGAATTTTAGTCCTCGGAATGACGACTGGAAAGCGTTGAGCCCTGAATTTCAATGGGTGGCATACCATACCTCTTTGAAATGTTATTAAAAACCATACCATAATCCGGCAATTTCAAATAAATAAACTATTGGGAGGAATTTTAGCCCTAAAATCTACTCGGAATAACGAATGTTGAATTCGACTCTGTACAGGCTGCATACAACTGGTGGACAACTCAACCTGCAAAGCTCTGCCCACTCCTCATCATCACAGTGTGGTTCATCTGGCGGTGGCGCAACCACCGAATTTTTGATTCCATTAAAACTCCTTTCCACACCATTCTGCCATGCATCTGCTCTCTCTTCGACTTCATCAGAAAATGCTCATAAATGAAAACGATTCCCAGATTCTATTTCTGAACAATGTTCTCACGCTATGCATACATGTTTTCTTTTTATGTATTCCCATAACTCTCCATGTTTTCTCCATGACAGATACAGGCACCACGATGCGCCCAACGCGGCCATGATCCACAGCTTACTGTTTTATGATCTATTATATTTTCTTAATATAACATGGCGCTTTTTCTTCTGAAAAAAACGAATGGAAAGAGTTGAGCCCTGAATTTCAATGAGTGGCATACCATACGTGTTTGAAAGGTTGTTAAAAACCATACCATACCTATTTGAAATGTTGAGCCCTGCATACCATACCTGCTTGAAATCTACTCGGAATGACGACTGGGTACTTTGGTTAATGGGTGGCATACCATACCTGTTTGAAATGTTATTAAAAACCATACCATAATCCATCATGCTCCAATAAACATTGCACCTAACTATGCACCATAAGGTTTGCCCGAAGGTTCGCAGAGAGGTGAGGGTGACATCTGTCGGTCATCGTGGTGGACAACTGGGTACATCTGAACCATTGTCTTTTCCGGAGCTAATCCGATAGTCCACCTTCTTCCACAATCGGTTAGGGTATCAAACCCGGGAAGTGGACCCCTCAGTTTGGCTCATTTGCTCTCTGTTGCTCCTCATGGCCAAGCTCTACAACTTGGCGTTGACGGTTGCATTGTTTTGGCATTTCCCCACGTTAACTAGGTGACCTAATGCAGGTTCTTTTGCCTATTTGGTCTCAATCTTTATCATTGGCAATTCCGACTAGAGTTTGTTTATTTTTCTAGGCTCTCTTTGAACCCTCAATTGGTTTGCAGGGAGCATACAGGTGTTTGGTCTCTAGTATTTTTGTTTACTCGTAGCTTCTCTGCTTCTAGCTTGTACGCTTTCCTTCCAAAACAGAAACACTTCCAGGTAATCTCTGAATCGGTCCTAACTCTCTTATATTACTACTTTTGCCTTTCTTGACCGGTATTCTTACTTCGTTTCACAATTTTCGATGTCAGGGTTAATAGAAGGTAGTCTGGTTCAGTTTATACTTGAACAAAGGGTTTGTTTATTTTTCTGGGCTCTCTCTGAACCCTCGTTTGGTTTGCAGGGAGCATACAGGTGTCTGGTATCTGGTTTTTTCATTTACTCATAGCTTCTCTGCTTCCATCTTGTACGCTTTCCTTCCAAAACAGAAACACTTCCAGCTAATCTCTGAATCGGTCCTAACTCTCTTACCTTACTACTTTTTCCTTTCTTGACCGGTATTCTCACTTCGTTTCACAGTTTTCGACGTCAGGGTTAATAGAAGGTAGTCTGGTTCAGTTTATACTTGAACAAAGGTTTGAAGGGGACTGGACTCGGTAGTTGTGCACTCGGCAACCTGGTCTCAACCCCTTCGTCAACCCCTTCAACAACCCAATTCACCTAACAAGGGTTTTTCTCCTACATACAGAGAATTTTCAGAAACTAGTTATAATCAATTAACTCTTACTGCATTCATATAATTTTTCACATTCGAGGTCTTATTTTGTTTTTATTGAGTTATCTTTGTAACAATAGTTATGATTTCAAGAACTAATAACCTCGAAGGGGTTCACGGTTAACCCTTTCGGCCATAAGGTTTGTTTCCCTTCCTATTACCTACCGACCAAATCTTTATCCATGTCAAGGACTTGGTGGAAGTTCCGCAAGTTGTAGCCACCAAAAATACCACCTCGTTGAGTCATGGAAACAGGTTTGGGCAGAGAGGTTCCATGCCTCCAATCTTGTTCTAGCACTACCCATTTTGCCCGTATTCTCTAGCACGGGCACACTTTCCTGTAGGTGATACAGGACTGGTTTTCATTCTGCTTCACACGGTGTCATATTTTATTATGACTGCTTCAGAAACAATTTTTTTTTTCCCTCCGGTTACATTACTTGAACCTCCCTGCAAAGCCGGAGACCCTTCCCCCATACTGTCTGTTCTTTCAAGGGTTACAGTTCTCGGCATACCAGATTTGCAAAAGTTCTATACAATCAATCAAGAAATTTTTTGTAATAATTGCAATATTACACACACACAATTTAGAACTAGAACTTGGCTTATTCATTTCCAGTGAGTTATCTAACATTATAATGTAAATTACTTGGCTAACTATCTCCAGCAAATTAACTAAAGCTCTATTGTAATTCACTACGCAGTAAAAATATATGATTTCTCTGCTATATTTCCCTGAGGAGTAATGTGATGAAAAATCCTTTCATGCTCCTCACTTTCGTGCCTTCTTATTTCTTTTCTTTTGGATTCAGCCAGAACTTATTCCGATTGAATGAGAGCACAAGATGTCAAGAAAAGCATCTCCATGCACCTAAGTCACCTAACATGGGGATTCAGGATTCGTAGGATACGGGGATTTGAGTGTTGGATTCAGACACGTTGACCCCCCGAAACAAGACATGTAGGATTCGTTTGTGTGCACATACACCATTGTCTCTGCCCTAGACTACTCAAGCCTGCTCTTCTTCACACTATACATATTCCCGCATGTGCTCCAATTCCTTTCACAACAAGAGGATGAAGTCACCTGAGAGAGGAGCCTCATGGCTAACTTATTGTGAGAAAAAGAAGGCAATGGTGAGATCAAACTTTTCCCATTTCTCTTTTTGAAAAATCTTGTCCGTTGGACCAAGTGTAATTGCTCTTCTTTTTGTTGCTTGTCCCCCAATAGAACTCTCAAATGGAAATTTGGTGGTGCCTTCTTAAAAAATGGAAGGGGGTCTTCGTTCTTGCTTTTTCTTGATTTTGCAGCCACATTTTCCATACTAACAGTGGATTCCTTTTCCATTTCTTTCCTCTTTTGTAAAGGAACAACTTTACAAGCTCCAATTCCACAACCTGGTAAAGCCAAGAAATGGTCTGTCAACGAAAATATGTGCTTTTGAAAGAAATGTGACAAAAGTTGCATCTCCATTGCACATTGCCTCCTCCCTACCCCTTGGTGCTTGTCCCATCCTCTCTTGTGACATATTTCCACAAGGGATATTTCTCAATGTTGTCTTTAGGTCCTCCTCTTCCCTCAACATTACTTACAGCAGACTCTGATGATATTGGGGGAGGAGGGACATCTCCAATGGAGACATTCTTCCCCTTCCTTTGCAACCTAATTGCTGCCTTTGATTGAGCCATGAATACTTAAAAAAAAAAAAACAAAACATGCACAAATTTGTAAAAAAAAATCATATAAAACGGCTGTAATAGAAATGCAAAAAAATAGAGTTGAAGTGTACTTACTTGGTGCTTGAATCTCCTTGTCGAACACTCCACACCCTTAGTTCCTTGCTCCAAACCCTTAGTTCCTTGCCCACAGCTCAAGAAATGCGCCTTTTTCTACAGCGCGGGTTTCATTTTAGGGGATTCGAATCCCAGAATCGAGACACGATGTGTTCGTATGAGATTCGTACGAATCTTGTACGAACACGTCGTGTCCCGTTCTAGGATTTGAATTCCTAGAGAATCATGTCCAATTCGCAGGATTCAGACTCGTGGGGGGTTTCAAATGAATCCGGTTACTTAGCCATACACCCTTCCCCCGTCCGATCAAGAAGGAAGATGACCACTTCGTCCCTGGAGTTGTTCTGATCAATCCCAAACCCTTTGCCAACTTGCGTATTTTATAAATAATAATGTGGTTTGAACAGGGTTTGAGACACCGCACTTCCATCTGAGCAGATAAATCACGTTTTTATCTAGGTTTACTTACGAACACAGAGGCGATACTCTGGATTCACATGATTGTGGACCAAATTTGCCCGCTAAATCAACCCTACTCATGAGCGGAAATGTAAGAAGCCTTACCTTGAAGAATACCTGTAAGCATGTGAAATCATTAGATTAGATGGCCTCTACTGTCGATTGTAGTTCATTGAAGTCTGAAGATGAGCAACAAAAATATTTTCAAGAAACAAGGGAATTGAGGGATTTTTTTCAAAAAACAAAAGCGACTTCTAGCCTCCCTGCATTAGCTTCAAATGACGGCTAAACAGTTGCGTCTTTCTTGTAGGTGATACAGGACTGGTTTTCGTTCTGCTTCCAGTGTGTCATATTTTATTATGACTACTTCAGAAACAATTTTTTTTCCCTCCGGTTACATTACTTGAACCTCCCTGCAAAGCCGGAGACTCTTCCCCCATACTGTCTGTTCATTCAAGGGTTACAGTTCTCGGCATATACCATATTTGCAGAAGTTTTATACAATCAATTAAGAATTTTTCTGTAATAATTGCAATATTACACACACACAATTTAGAACCAGAACTTGGCTTAATCATTTCCAGTGAGTTATCTAACACTATAATGTTAATTACTTGGCTTACTATCTCCAGCAAATTAACTAAAGCTCTATTGTAAATCACTACGCAGTAAAAATATATGATTTCTCTGCTATATTTCCTTGAGGAGTAATGTCATGAAAAATCCTTTCATGCTCCTCACTTTCGTGCCTTCTTATTTCTTTTCTTTTGGATTCAGCCAGAACTTATTCCGATTGAATGAGAGCACAAGATCTCAAGAAAAGCATCTCCATATACCCTTCCCCCGTCCGATCAAGAAGGAAGATGACCACTTCGTCCCTGGAGTTGTTCTGGTCAATCCCAAACCCTTTGCCAACTTGCGTATTTTATAAAGAATAATGTGGCTTGGATAAGGTTGGAGGCACCACACTTCCATCTGAGTAGATAAATCAAATATTTATGTAGGCTTACTTACGGACGAAGAGGCAATACTTTGGATTCACACGATTGTGGACCAAATCTGCCCCGCTAAATCAACCCTACTCATGAGCGGAAATGTAAGAAGCCCTACCTTGAAGAATACCTGTAAGCATGTGAAATCATTAGATTAGATGGCCTTTGCTGTCGATTGTAGTTCATTGAAGTCTGAAGATGAGCAACAAAAATATTTTCAAGAAACAGGGGAATTGAGGGTTTTTTTTCAAAAAACAAAAGCGGGTTCTAGCCTCCCTGCATTACCTTCAAACGATGGCTAAACAATTGCGTCTTTCCTGTAGGTGATACAGGACTGGTTTTCGTTCTGCTTCCAGCATGTCATATTTTATTATGATTGCTTCAGAAACAGTTTTTTTCCCTCCAGTTACATTACTTGAACCTCCCTGCAAAGCCAGAGACCCTTCCCCAATACTGTCTGTTCTTTCAAGGGTTACAGTTCTCGGCATATACCAGATTTGCAAAAGTTTTATACAATCAATTAAGAAATTTTATGTAATAATTGCAATATTACACAAACAATTTAGAACCAGAACTTGGATTTATCATTTCCAGTGAGTTATCTAACACTATAATGTAAATTACTTTGCTTACTATCTCCAGCAAATTAACTGTAGCTCTATTGTAAATCACTACATAGTAAAAATTTATGATTTCTCTGCTATATTTCCCTAAGGAGTAATGTCATGAAAAATCCTTTCATGCTCCTCACTTTCGTGCCTTCTTATTTCTTTTCTTTTGGATTTAGCCAAAACTTATTCCCATTGAATGAGAGCACAAGATCTCAAGAAAAGCATCTCCATATACCCTTCCCCTGTCTGATCAAGAAGGAAGATGACCACTTCGTCCCTGGAGTTGTTCCGGTCAATCCCAAACCCTTTTCCAACTTGCGTATTTTATAAAGAATAATGTGGTTTGGACAGGGTTGGAGACACCACACGTCCATCTGAGTGGATAAATCACATTTTTATGTAGGCTTACTTACAGAAGCAGAGGCGATACTCTAGATTCACATGATTGTGGACCAAATCTGCCCGCTAAATCAACCCTACTCATGAGCGGAAATGTAAGAAGCCCTACCTTGAAGAATACCTGTAAGCATGTGAAATCATTAGATTAGATGGCCTCTGCTGTCGATTGTAGTTCATTTAAGTCTGAAGATAAGCAACAAAAATATTTTCAAGAAACAAGTGAATTGAGGGTTTTTTCTCAAAAAACAAAAGCGGCTTCTAGCCTCGTTGCATTACTTTCAAACAATGGCTAAACAGTTGCATCTTTCGTGTAGGTGATACAAGACTGGTTTTTCGTTCTGCTTCCAGCATGTCATATTTTATTATGACTGCTTCAGAAACAGTTTTTTTTTTTTCCCTCCAGTTACATTACTTGAACCTCCTTACAAAGCCGAAGACCCTTCCCCCATACTGTCTGTTCTTTCAAGGGTTACAGTTCTCGGCATATACTAGATTTGTAAAAGTTTTATACACTCAATTAAGAAATTTTTTGTAATAATTGCAATATTACACACACAATTTAGAACCAGAACTTGGCTTAATCATTTCCAGTGAGTTATCTAACACGATAATGTAAATTACTTGGCTTACTATCTCCAGCAAATTAACTAAAGCTCTATTGTAAATCACGACGCAGTAAAAATATATGATTTCTCTGCTATATTTCCCTGAGGAGTAATGTGATGAAAAATCCTTTCATGCTCCTCACTTTCGTGCCTTCTTATTTCTTTTCTTTTGGATTCAGCCAGAACTTATTCCGATTGAATGAGAGCACAAGATCTCAAGAAAAGCATCTCCATATACCCTTCCCTCGTCCGATCAAGAAGGAATATGACTACTTCGTCCCTGGAGTTGTTCTGGTCAATCCCAAACCCTTTGCAAACTTGTGTATTTTATAAAGAATAATGTGGTTTGGACAGGGTTGGAGGCACCGCACTTTCATTTGAGCGGATAAATCACATTTTTATGTAGGCTTACTTACGGACACAGAGGCGATACTCTGGATTCACACGATTGTGGACCAAATCTGCCCGCTAAATCAACCCTACTCATGAGCAGAAATGTAAGAAGCCCTACCTTGAAGAATACTTGTAAGCATGTGAAATCATTAGATTAGATGGCCTCTGCTGTCGATTGTAGTTCATTGAATTCTGAAGATGAGCAACAAAAATATTTTCAAGAAACAGGAGAATCGAGGGTTTTTTTTCAAAAAACAAAAGCGACTTCTAGCCTCCTTGCATTACCTTCAAACAATGGCTAAACAGTTGCATCTTTCTTGTAGCTGATACAGGACTAGTTTTCGTTTTGATTCCAGCGTGTCATATTTTATTATGACTGCTTCAGAAACATTTTTTCCCCTTTGGTTACATTACTTGAACCTCCCTGCAAATCCGGAGACCCTTCCCCCATACTGTCTGTTCTTTCAAGGTTACAGTTCTCGGCATATACTAGATTTGCAAAAGTTTTATACAATCAATTAAGAAATTTTCTGTAATAATTGCAATATTACACACACACAATTTAGAACCAGAACTTGGCTTAATCATTTCCAGTGAGTTATCTAACACTATAATGTAAACTATTTAGCTTACTATCTCCAACAAATTAACTAAAGCTCTATTGTAAATCACTACGCAACAAAAATATATGATTTCTCTGCTATATTTCCCTACGGAGAAATGTCATGAAAAATCCTTTCATGCTCCTCACTTTCGTGCCTTCTTACTTCTTTTCTTTTGGATTCAACCAGAACTTATTCCGATTGAATGAGAGCACAAGATCTCAAGAAAAGCATCTCTCCATATACCCTTCCCCCATCCGATCAAGAAGGAAGATGACCACTTTGTCCCTGGAGTAGTTTTGTTCAATCCCAAACCCTTTGCCAACTTGCATATTTTATAAAGAATAATGTGGTTTGGACAGGGTTGGAGGCACCACACTTCCATTTGAGCAGATAGATCACATTTTTATGTAGGCTTACTTACGGACGTAGAGGCGATACTCTGGATTCACATGATTGTGGACCAAATCTGCCCACTAAATCAACCCTATTCATGAGTGGAAATGTAAGAAGCCCTACCTTGAAGAATACTTGTAAGCATGTGAAATCATTAGATTAGATGGCCCCTATTGTCGATCGTAGTTCATTGAAATTTGAAGATGAGCAACAAAAATATTTTCAAGAAACAGGGGAATTGAGGGTTTTTTTTCAAAAAACAAAAGCGGGTTCTAGCCTCGTTGAATTACCTTCAAACGATGGCTAAATAGTTGGGTCTTTCCTGTAGGTGATACAGGATTGGTTTTCGTTCTGCTTTGAGCGTGTCATATTTTATTATGACTGCTTCAGAAACATATTTTTTTCCCTCCGGTTACATTACTTGAACCTCCCTGCAAAGTTGGAGGCCCTTCCCCCATACTGTCTGTTCTTTCAAGGGTTACAGTTCTCGGCATATACCAGATTTGCAAAGGTTTTATACAATCAATTAAGAAGTTTTCTGTAATAATTGCAATATTACACACACAAAATTTAGAACCAAAACTTGGCTTTATCATTTCCAGTGAGTTATCTAACACTATATGTAAATTACTTGGCTTACTATCTCCAACAAATTAACTAAAGCTCTATTGTAAATCACTACGCAGTAAAAATATATGATTTCTTTGCTATATTTCCCTGAGGAGTAATGTGATGAAAAATCCTTTCATGCTCCTCACTTTCGTGTCTTCTTATTTCTTTTCTTTTGGATTCAGCCAAAACTTATTCCGATTGAATGAGAGGACAAGATCTCAAGAAAAAGCATCTCCATATACCCTTCCCCCGTTCGATCAAGAAGGAATACGACCACTTCGTCGCTGGAGTTGTTCCGGTCAATCCCAAACCCTTTGCAAACTTGTGTATTTTATAAAGAATAATGTGGTTTGGACAGGGTTGGAGGCACCACACTTACATCTGAGCGGATAAATCACATTTTTATGTAGGCTTACTTACGGACACAGAGGCGATACTCTGGATTCACACAATTGTGGACCAAATCTGCCCGCTAAATCAACCCTACTCATGAGCGGAAATGTAAGAAGCCCTACCTTGAAGAATACCTGTAAGCATGTGAAATCATTAGATTAGATGGCCTCTGCTGTCGATTGTAGTTCATTGAATTCTGAAGATGAGCAACAAAAATATTTTCAAGAAACAGGGGAATCGAGGGTTTTTTTTCAAAAAACAAAACTGACTTCTAGCCTCGCTACATTACCTTCAAACGATGGCTAAATAGTTGCGTCTTTCCTGTAGGTGATACATGAGTGGTTTTTGTTCTGCTTCCAGCGTGTCATATTTTATTATGACTGCTTCAGAAACAGTTATTTTTTTTCCTTCGGTTACATTACTTGAACCTCCTTGCAAAGTCGAAGACCCTTCCCTCATACTGTTTGTTCTTTCAAGGGTTACAGCTCCTGGCATATACCAGATTTTCAAAAGTTTTATACAATCAATTAAGAAATTTTCTGTAATAATTTCAATCTTACACACACAATTTAGAACCAGAACTTGGCTTAATCATTTCCAGTGAGTTATCTAACACTAATGTAAATTACTTGGCTTACTATCTCCAGCAAATTAACTAAAGCTCTATTGTAAATCACTACGCAGTAAAAATATATGATTTCTCTGCTATATTTTTTTGAGTAGTAATGTCATGAAAAATCCTTTCATGCTCCTCACTTTGGTGCCTTCTTATTTCTTATCATTTGGATTCAGCCAGAACTTATTCCGATTGAATGAGAGGATAAGATCTCAAGAAAAGCATCTCCATATACCCTTCCCCTGTCCGATCAAGAAGGAAGATGACCACTTCGTCCATGGAGTTGTTCCGGTCAATCCCAAACCCTTTGCCAACTTGCATATATTATAAAGAATAATGTGGTTTGGACAGGGTTGGAGGCACCGCACTTCCATCTGAGTGGATAAATCACATTTTTATGTAGGCTTACTTATGGACGCAGAGGCGATACTCTGGATTCACACGATTGTGGACCAAATCTACCTGGTAAATCAACCCTACTCATGAGCGGAAATGTAAGAAGGCCTACCTTGAAGAATACCTGTAAGCATGTGAAATCATTAGATTAGATGGCCTTTGCTGTCGATTGTAGTTCATTGAAGTCTGAAGATGAGCAACAAAAATATTTTCAAGAAACAGGGGAATTGAGGGTTTTTTTTTTCAAAAAACAAAAGGCGGCTTCTAGTCTCCCTTCATTACCTTCAAATGATGGCTAAACAGTTGCGTTTTCAAATTTCCAAATACATTTTCCATGATATGTAATTTTGTTTGCATTGGCACCTTTCTGATAAACTCCAACGCCGTTCAATTTGGAATGATAACCATCGGTTGTTTTTCATGTGTTGATATGTATCTTATAGATCTCCTTTGAATTGAATGATTCATTGGTTTTTCTTAATCGTTTAGACCCTAAAAAATATTGTTGATGTTTAATTCAATCTACGTGAGAATGTACATTCTCACGCTCAAGGCTGTAATCCCAGGACAGTCTTCCTGCAACACCACGGGCAACAAGGCGCTCCCAAATGCAAGGAAGAGGCTACTTCCAAATTGTAATTGACAATACCGATCTTCTTCTTCGGTAACTGATAATACTGATTTTCGGTAACTGACAATACCCGTCTTCTTCAATCCGATTGTAGAGGTTATTTTAATCGTCTAACACTAAAATCAACGTCCACAACAGCACAAGTGGCATGGGAGGGACTTCTCCTCAGAGGGGAACGCCTTACGGCGTAAATATCTTTAATAATTATATATATTATTTAATTATAACTTCAACTAAATTTTTAAGTTCTATTTATTTAACTCATTTATCCATTTGATTTGAAATATTAGGTATTAATTTTTGTTGTTGTTGTTGTTTCTTTTTAATATTTTATGAGAAAGAAATGTACAAGAATTGAAGTAAAAATAGTAATGTAAATTTAACTCAAGAACGAAAACATAAAAATTGAAAATCCAAATTTGGGATTAGTTAAATTCATCCATGTTTCACTACCTTATCTTTGAAAGTTAAATAATGTTTTGATAGTATTTAGGCTAATGCAAGGGTTGGTCCATGAGGAGGAATTATTAAAGGTTCATGATTAGAGATTCTTAACACAATCAACCATTTTTCTTTACGTGTGAAATAAATATCTTTAATAATTATATATACTAGCATTTGCACCAGATGTTGCAAAGGAAACGCCGTAAGTGGAAGAAGAGCATAGATGAAAAAGGATGTGATATGTTACATGATCTAACTATAGCCGAATTTAAGTGAAAAATAAATGTTAATGTTAAATGTAATACAATCAAACAATCGGGCAACTTTCTTCCTAAGTGCTCAATCTAAGAGTTTATTTTCATTGACAATTCTAAGAGTTTATTTTCATTGATAATTGCATCCTAGACTAGACCTCCTTTGTCTTTTATAGTCTGAGCCAGACTGAACCCTTACCCTCATATGGTAATGGTTCTAGATCAAATTTCTTTGTGAGTAATTTCTAGAGGCGTTTCCATTTATACACGTCTCCATTTATACACAGTTTGCCTAAAACATTCACCAATCTCCAAGCAGAGAAGCCAAATATGTGTGTCGAAAGTGAATGGAGCAAGTTAATCCTTCTTTCTTCTTTGCAACTTCAAATACAATATCCTTGAGAGTGTAGTAAAAATTGGGCCTATGTGTGTCGAAAGCGAATGGAGCAAGGTAATCCTTCTTTCTTCTTTGCAACTTCAAATACAATATCCTTGAGAGTGTAGTAAAAATTGGGCATAGGTAACCTAGGAAGTTCGGCTGATATTTATGAAATGGACCAATTTAATATTTCCCCTAGAGATAGATATACTATAAATTCTCTACATTAGGCAGGAGGGCATCTAACACATTACTCAACATTCTTCCATTGCTTGCACAATTCTGCTCATATTGTTTCCATTTATACACGTCTCCATTTATACACAGTTTACCACTCTCCAAGCAGAGAAGCCAAATATGTGTGTCGAAAGTGAATGGAGCAAGTTAATCCTTCTTTCCTCTTTGCAACTTCAAATACAATATCCTTGAGAGTGTAGTATGCTTGCACAGTTCTGCTCATATTGTTTCCATTTATACACGTCTCCATTTATACATAGTTTACCAATCTCCAAGCAGAGAATCCAAATATGTGTGTCGAAAGTGAATGGAGCAAGTTAATCATTCTTTCTTCTTTGCAACTTCAAATACAATATCCTTGAGAGTGTAGTAAAAATAGGGCATAGGTAACCTAGGAAGTTCGGCTGATATTTATGAAATGGATCAATGTAATTTCCCCTTGAAGATAGATATACTATAAATTCTCTACATTAGGTAGGAGGGCATTTAACACATTACTCAACATTGCTCATATTGTTTCCATTCATACACGTCTCCATTTATACACAGTTTACCAATCTCAAAGAAGAGAAGCCAAACATGTGTGTCGAAAGTGAATGGAGTAAGTTAATCCTGTGTGTCGAAAGTGAATGGAGCAAGTTAATCCTTCTTTCTTCTTTGCAACTTCAAATACAATATCCTTGAGAGTGTAGTAAAAATTGGGCATAGGTAACCTAAGAAGTTCAGCTGATATTTATGAAATGGACCAATGTAATTTTCCCTTGAAGATGGACATACTATAAATTCTCTACATTACGCAGGAGGGCATCTAACACATTAAACAACATTCTTCCATTGCTTGCACAGTTCTACTCATATTGTTTGCACAATTCAGTTCTGTTCAACTCAAATTGTTTGCACAATTCTGCACCTTTGCTCATATTTGTCTCTTTGCTAACCTAAACAACCCATAAGAGATGGGTGGCATATATAAACATTAAAAATACTAATAAAAAGACAGTCCCAAACCCTTTGCCAACTTGCATATATTATAAAGAATGATGTGGTTTGGACAGGGTTGGAGGCACCGCACTTCCATCTGAGTGGATAAATCACATTTTTATGTAGGCTTACTTATGGACGCAGAGGCGATACTCTGGATTCACACGATTGTGGACCAAATCTTCCTGGTAAATCAACCCTACTCATGAGCGGAAATGTAAGAAGGCCTACCTTGAAGAATACCTGTAAGCATGTGAAATCATTAGATTAGATGGCCTTTGCTGTCGATTGTAGTTCATTGAAGTCTGAAGATGAGCAACAAAAATATTTTCAAGAAACAGAGGAATTGAGGGTTTTTTTTTCAAAAAACAAAATGCGGCTTCTAGCCTCCCCGCATTACCTTCAAACAATGGCTAAACAATTGCGTTTTCAAATTTCCAAATACATTTTCTATGATCTGTAATTTTGTTTGCATTGGCACCTTTCTGATAGACTCCAACGCCGTTCGATTTGTAATGATAACCATTGGTTGTTTTTCATGTGTTGGTCTGTATCTTATAGATCTCCTTTGAATTGAATGATTCATTGGTTTTTCTTAATCGTTTAGACCCTAAAAAATATTGTTGATGTTTAATTCAATCTGCGTGAGAATGTACATTCTCATGCTCAAGGCTGTAATCCCAGGACAGTCTTCCTGCAACACCACGGGCAACAAGGCGCTCCCAAATGCAAGGAAGAGGCTACTTCCAAATTGTAATTGACAATACCGATCTTCTTCTTCGGTAACTGATAATACTGATTTTCGGTAACTGACAATACCCGTCTTCTTCAATCCGATTGTAGAGGTTATTTTAATCGTCTAACACTAAAATCAACGTCCACAACAGCACAAGTGGCATGGGAGGGACTTCTCCTCAGAGGGGAACGCCTTATGGTGTAAATATCTTTAATAATTATATATATTATTTAATTATAACTTCAACTAAATTTTTAAGTTCTATTTATTTAACTCATTTATCCATTTGATTTGAAATATTAGGTATTAATTTTTGTTGTTGTTGTTGTTTCTTTTTAATATTTTATGAGAAAGAAATGTACAAGAATTGAAGTAAAAATAGTAATGTAAATTTAACTCAAGAACGAAAACATAAAAATTGAAATAACCAAATTTGGGATTAGTTAAATTCATCCATGTTTCACTACCTTATCTTTGAAAGTTAAATAATATTTTGATAGTATTTAGGCTAATGCAAGGGTTGGTCGATGAGGAGGAATTATTAAAGGTTCATGATTAGAGATTCTTAACACAATCAACCATTTTTCTTTACGTATGAAATAAATATCTTTAATAATTATATATACTAGCATTTGCACCAGATGTTGCAAAGGAAACGCCGTAAGTGGAAGAAGAGCATAGATGAAAAAGGATGTGATATGTTACATGATCTAACTATAGCCGAATTTAAGTGAAAAATAAATGTTAATGTTAAATGTAATACAATCAAACAATCGGGCAACTTTCTTCCTAAGTGCTCAATCTAAGAGTTTATTTTCATTGACAATTCTAAGAGTTTATTTTCATTGATAATTGCATCCTAGACCAGACCTCCTTTGTCTTTTATAGTCTGAGCCAGACTGAACCCTTACCCTCATATGGTAATGGTTCTAGATCAAATTTCTTTGTGAGTAATCTCTAGAGGCGTTTCCATTTATACACGTCTCCATTTATACACAATTTGCCTAAAACATTCACCAATCTCCAAGCAGAGAAGCCAAATATGTGTGTCGAAAGTGAATGGAGCAAGTTAATCCTTCTTCCTTCTTTGCAACTTCAAATACAATATCCTTGAGAGTGTAGTAAAAATTGGGCCTATGTGTGTCGAAAGCGAATGGAGCAAGGTAATCCTTCTTTCTTCTTTGCAACTTCAAATACAATATCCTTGAGAGTGTAGTAAAAATTGGGCATAGGTAACCTAGGAAGTTCGGCTGATATTTATGAAATGGACCAATGTAATATTTCCCGTAGAGATAGATATACTATAAATTCTCTACATTAGGCAGGAGGGCATCTAACACATTACTCAACATTCTTCCATTGCTTGCACAATTCTGCTCATATTGTTTCCATTTATACACGTCTCCATTTATACACAGTTTACCACTCTCCAAGCAGAGAAGCCAAATATGTGTGTCGAAAGTGAATGGAGCAAGTTAATCCTTCTTTCCTCTTTGCAACTTCAAATACAATATCCTTGAGAGTGTAGTATGCTTGCACATTTCTGCTCATATTGTTTCCATTTATACACGTCTCCATTTATACATAGTTTACCAATCTCCAAGCAGAGAAGCCAAATATGTGTGTCGAAAGTGAATGGAGCAAGTTAATCATTCTTTCTTCTTTGCAACTTCAAATACAATATCCTTGAGAGTGTAGTAAAAATTGGGCATAGGTAACCTAGGAAGTTCGGCTGATATTTATGAAATGGATCAATGTAATTTCCCCTTGAAGATAGATATACTATAAATTCTCTACATTAGGTAGGAGGGCATTTAACACATTACTCAACATTGCTCATATTGTTTCCATTCATACACGTCTCCATTTATACACAGTTTACCAATCTCCAAGCAGAGAAGCCAAACATGTGTGTGGAAAGTGAATGGAGCAAGTTAATCCTGTGTGTCGAAAGTGAATGGAGCAAGTTAATCCTTCTTTCTTCTTTGCAACTTCAAATACAATATCCTTGAGAGTGTAGTAAAAATTGGGCATAGGTAACCTAAGAAGTTCAACTGATATTTATGAAATGGACCAATGTAATTTTCCCTTGAAGATAGACATACTATAAATTCTCTACATTACGCAGGAGGGCATCTAACACATTAAACAACATTCTTCCATTGCTTGCACAGTTCTACTCATATTGTTTGCACAATTCAGTTCTGCTCAACTCAAATTGTTTGCACAATTCTGCACCTTTGCTCATATTTGTCTCTTTGCTAACCTAAACAACCCATAAGAGATGGGTGGCATATATAAACATTAAAAATACTAATAAAAAGACAATCCCAAACCCTTTGCCAACTTGCATATATTATAAAGAATGATGTGGTTTGGACAGGGTTGGAGGCACTGCACTTCCATCTGAGTGGATAAATCACATTTTTATGTAGGCTTACTTATGGACGCAGAGGCGATACTTTGGATTCACACAATTGTGGACCAAATCTGCCTGGTAAATCAACCCTACTCATGAGCGGAAATGTAAGAAGGCCTACCTTGAAGAATACCTGTAAGGCATCGGATCAAGGACTGACAATTAGGCAAGACTTCATTAGCACTAGAAAAAAGAATTAGCAAGGTGGTGGTGAGTGAAGGTTGGTACTTGAGTGCATGAAGGTTCCATTGTGGCACAAAAGCATGGCTTTAATTTAATTTTTCTTGCTTTTGTGTGTGTGGCTTTAATTTCATTGTTCTTGTTTGTGTGTGTTTGTGTGTGTGTGTATGTGTGTTGAACAATGTAGATAATTGAGCTTTAATCATGTGAAAAGAATTCACAATAGGGAGGTTATCAAACAATCACAATTTATTATGGTTCTTATTGGACTGCATGTGGAAATCAAGGAAATAAATAAGACGACGACCCCCCTCCTAAGCACTTTTTTTTCCTCCTAAGCACTAATTTTCCTTTATAGTTTGAAGATGGGAAGATTAATAATGTTGTTCATGATGGTAAACCTAATATAGTTGTTGAGGAACTTATTATGCTACCTTAAATATGATATTTTATTTTATATATTTCCTTTTTAAGCTTCAAAATCATTATTCTTGATTTAGTACTCATAAGATTTAAGAACTTTTTTTAATACAAAGTCTTTTAAAAGAAAACATATATAATGATTTTTTTTTTAAACAAATTTTATTTTTCAATTTTGTAATTCCATGCACATTGCTAATCTTCACTTTTGTCCCCTAAACATTATTTAAAAAAAAAACAACTACTTTAAAATTATATTAAAGAAACAATGGTTTGCCCAAAAATTATACTATTATACTAAATATTTAAAAATATTTACTTTACAAAAATCATAAAAATCTAAAACCATTTTTCTTTAAGTGTTTTGATAAATATCTTTAATAATTGATATATATTATTTAATTGTAACTTCAACTAAATTTTAAGTTCTATTTATTTAAATCATTTATCCATTTGATTTGAAATATTAGGTATTAGAAATGTTTTATTTTATAGGAAAGAAATGTACAAGAATTGAAGTAAAAATAGTAATGTAAATTAACGAAAACATAAAATTGAAAAAAACCAAATTTGGGATTAGTTAAATTCATCCATGTTTCACTATCTTATCTTTGAAAGTTAAATAATGTTTTGATAGTATTTAAGCTAATGCAAGAATTAGTTGATGAGGAGGAATTATTAAAGGTTCATGCTCATTCAATAGAAGATAGTGTAAAAATATTAAATATAAGAAATTAGTTTATATTTCATAATATATAATTTTAATTCATGCAAAATTGATTAACAATTTTTTATTTTTTATTTTTATTATGTGGAATGTTACTTTCTTTTTAAAATATAATGTATAAGATTACTTAAATTCATGTATTTAGTATATAAATGATGCAATTGGTTCTTATGCATCAGTACTTCACTTTCTATATTTTTCAATGTTAATTTTACATTTTTTGGAAAACACAATCAACCATTTTTCTTTAAGTGTGAAATAAATATCTTTAATAATTATAATATTATTTAATTATAACTTCAACTAAAATTTTGAGTTCTATTTATTTAACTCATTTATCCATTTGATTTGAAATATTAGGTATTAGAAATTTGTTATTTTATAGGAAAGAAATGTACAAGAATTGAAGTAAAAATAGTAATGTAAATTTAACTCAAAAAATAAAACATAAAAATTGAGAAAACCAAATTTGGGATTAGTTAAATTCATCCATGTTTCACTATCTTATCTTTGAAAGTTAAATAATGTTTTGATAGTATTTAGGCTAATGCAAGGGTTGGTTGGTTGATGAGGAGGAATTATTAAAGGTTCATGCTCATTCAATAGAAGATGGTGTAAAAATATTAAATATAGGAAATTAGTTTATATTTCATAATATATAATTTTAATTCATGCAAAATTGGTTAACAATTTATTTATTTTTTAATGTGGAATGTTACTTTCTTTTTAAAATATAATGTATAAGATTACTTAAATTCATGTATTTTGTTTATATATGATGCAGTTGGTTCTTATGCATGAGTACTTTACTTTCTATATTTTTCAATGTTAATTTTACATTTTTTTGAAAACACAATCAATAATTTTTCTTTAAGTGTGAAATAAATATCTTTAATATCACATAATAAAATAATGAAAAAATAAAATATATATTACATTTAAATTTAACTATCTTTAAAAACCAAACACAAAAAATATTCTTAAACATTTTTTTTAACATACTTTTAAAGTCAATCTAAAAATTAAAATTAAAATATTTTTATAACTATTCAAACTTTATATATATATAGAGGAGAGAGAGGAATTAAAAAAGAATTTATGGAGAACTTGTAACTTCTAAGATTAGTTTCCATATGATTATTACACTAGATATAAGTATGTCATAAATGAAACTATTACATTAAATATAACTATTTCATAAATCTCACAAACTAGTGAGCTATTTTTATAACTATTCAAACATTTATAACAAATTATATATATATTTTATTAAAATATTATGAAATAAGAAAAAACATCAATGTGTTAAATATTCATTGAGGGAATGTCCTTTTTCAAAAAAAGTGCAAAGGGATTTTTGTATAGGAAAATAGGATGGCCCTTCCTTCCTTGAATTCTTCAAGTAGTGTATGGAAGACCTTTTTTTAGAAAATGTTAGATCTCTTCCATGTATGGTGTCATGAAAAACATGGATTATTATAAATATAATCTTTCATGAGAAACATCGATTATTATAAATACAATCTTATTTTATTTTTTTTAATTTATTATTACTATTTTTTTTTTTTTTTGCAAAGGCTAAACTGTTTATATTAAAAGAAAGAAAAATATGTACAAGAGGTCGAAACCTCTGAGAGCGCATGAACAGCTCTCTGACAAGAGATCCATACCATAACTGGTAATAACAGTCCTTGACACATTACCGGTACTCAAAATACATTGACAGTCTACTGTAATGGACAATACCGCCTGTAAATAACTAAAACTTAAACTTATGCTGACAAGACAAAATACATGCTGACTAGACAAACCAGAAGTTGACAAGATGAAACCAGGATTCCTGAAGGGAGAGAGAAGCTGGTGAGAGGACACACGTCCAACTTCCGAACAGATGGCGCTGGCTGAGCGAAGGTGGCGGAGGACATACGTCCAAGGACCAGTAGCAGGCTGAGCGTAGGTGGCGAGCAGAACGCGGAGAGGGTAGGTGCCAAAACACCCGTAACCAAAACCAAGGCCGAACAGACCTCCGAAGGTCATCGAACCAGAATCAAAATGCCAAAAAACACAGGAGAAACACCTTACTCCTTTCCAGTTCCAGCGGCCACCTTCTCTTCGTTTTCCTTCTGCTTGGCAGCTTGCTGCTCGGCTTCCCATTCCGCTTCCTCTCTCTCAGGATCTGGCACACATTCAATTTCCATGCCGCATGGAATATCCTCCAGTCGCAGAAATCCTGGAGGGAGAATGGGATACAACCTTCCACCAAAGAAACGCTCAGGCTTCTTTTCTTCCTCAGGTATCTTCTTATCCGTAGAACTGGTGATTTCCATATCAATTAGGCTGCAGATTTCCCTTAGGGCTTCATTCTGTTCCTTGGACTGAATACCAGTGCTATCTTCTTCTGGCTTGCTCTGAGAGGAGGGTTGGTAGGAGCTATCCTCCTGGCTGCTGCCCTGAGGGGATTTGTTGGAGCTTAGCTCCTGCTTCTCAGAAATACCCTTACCCTTACCCTCTGCACTATCTTCCTCCGTGAACACCACCGTGATGAAAGTTGAAACAATAGGTCTGTTGGTGCGACAAATGTATCTAAAAGTCACCAACTGCACCGAATTGTCCGTGTCTGAGTCGGAATCTACATAGCCCGGGGAGCTGGGCGAAGCAAAAGCTAGCGGGGATACCCTTCGAGGACCTTGAGCGCCCCTGCTTCCATGTTTCCTGCCCCGACGCGGCGATGCATGACCCCTAATTGGCATTTTGAGCCTGCCAAAATGAAACAGAGTTTTCTGGATTCGGCTTTCAGAGAGAAAATGAGACAGAGGAAGCCAGATTTCACTCTGTTCCTTGCCTTTGAAGCGAGTCTGCTTCACCCTAACATTCTCTTGCAGAGCAGAGCCGAGATTCGTTGCCTGTTCAGACAGGCTTATCCAACTTAAATCCCTGTTCCCAAGCATTCTGGCAGCTTCTACCATAATTTCTTGGTAGCTCGGGCTGTAAGAATGGCAATGAATGCCATTGAAAATGCATTTAATGGGCTTCATTAAACGCAGGTTCTTCCGTCCCGAGGGCGCCGCGTGACGGTCACGTGGCAAGCATCATGCAGCGTTGTCACCC
>APFE030421732.1:2544-14300 GCA_000404065.3 Pinus taeda | reverse complement strand
GTTCAAGTATGGGGTTAGTTCAATGAGCTATAAGGATATACTGTGATAGCCAAAGTGAAACTTTCTTGGCAAAGAACCTTGCTTATCATTTAAAGACAAATCAGATTGATGTTCAGTGTGACCTTGTGAGGGATATGGTCGAGGAAAAAAGGGTGTTGAGACATTGGTGTTGCTTATATTGGTAAAGGATAATGTAATTGTAGTGTAAGATAAACCAAATAATGATGAGATGGTGTGTATAACCCTGAATGCATTATGAAGCAATGGGATGTCTTTGTTCAATTCATTATTTGACAAGACACCTTATCGAGCTGGGATCGATTATGGAGTGATTTCACTCAGGAGGAGCTTAGAATTAGTCTTGTTAGTGTCAGTAGTAGTAGGACTCAGAAGAGTGAGGAGCATTAGGAGAATGTAGCCCTAGCAAGGTGTTATCACAAAACCTTTTCCTGATAGGCTGCTGACCAGGAAGACCTTGAGTAACTATTTCAAACCAAATTTTGGCTGAGGCTTAGCCTCCCCAGCTTGAGGGGGCTCTCTCACTAGGTTAAAGATTTTAGTAAAAGATTAGATGACTAACTCTATGAAACAAGTAAAGAGTATGAATGGTTGAACAAAATAAATAAACATCCATTGGGCTTATGGAGTTAGAAAATGTTTAGTATGACAACAATATTAGCTTAACATGGATGCC
This sequence comes from Pinus taeda, assembly GCA_000404065.3. NCBI lineage: Eukaryota > Viridiplantae > Streptophyta > Pinopsida > Pinales > Pinaceae > Pinus > Pinus taeda. The sequence goes on along the minus strand of APFE030421732.1, from coordinate 13,606 downwards.
AGGGCATCAAGAGTTCAATATATCAATAACACATAAGAACATGTAGGAAACACAGTCTACAAATGCATGAAGGAAGTTCGAGCATTGCCAATGAGTTCTAAGTAACATACATTCATACCACTGCAAATGAGGAAATGAGGACAACCATAAGACAATCAAGCATTGAACTCTCTTCTGAATCCTGAGTAGTAAAGCCACACTCCTTATTACATAAAAACATAGTCTTCCACAATGACACAATATGAGTGTTTTTCTCCAAAATTTCCAACCCTTGAGGCATTCCAACTATTGTCCTTATAGGTTTTTCATTTAAATCTTAGATTCCTTCCTCCAACATGAGGGGAATTCGAATTTTCTTGACTTGACACTGACTCATACCTAAAACAGACTATTAATTACAAGAGACAGTTAACTAACAGTCCTAGAGTCCTAATACAATTAGGAGTACAACTCCTTTTATGATAGTAACAACCTAAAATATGAATTAAATTTGATATTAATAGCTCCTCCTCCTTAAATTCGACCTTGATGATGTCCATAACCCCCCAGCTGGCCTTCAATAGCTTCTCCTTTATCTACCCTGAAAGCTAGGAAACTGTCCCCTGCTCTGTTCTGGCTGAAAAATAGGTGTTGGGACAGAGCTTTTATCTCCTCATAAAAAAATTATTTTGAAAAATTGAAGGAGGCTTTTGTAGGAAACTTTGTACTAAACAAAATCCTCTCTTGTTTTTTTTCAATACCTTTCCTATTGCCCAGAAACTGTGTTTGAATATCAGGTGTAAAATGGAAAATTGTGATTTTTGAAAAACTGCTCCTACGACAGTTTCGTAGCCCTATACCCACCCAGGGATATAAGTCAAGCCATCAGTAAGTGCCTTAATAGATTCTCTGGGGTCCTAGCTATCGGCCAAGGAGATAAGGCATAGGGCAGTAAGTGAAAGTATCTAACCAGTCGCATGGATGCTCATAAGTAAAAGGTTTTTATGAGAAGGTCCCCCTTTCATACACCGTATTGTCCTAACCGGAATCAGCTTCACTGATAGCCTTTTATTTCTCTATATGAGGATGCCTTTCTTTTCCCCGCTTCCCTGCCATATCCGCCTTCTCGCTTTCGCACATCTCACGCCATTCCAACTCGCGTTCTACGCTCCACTGCAATTTGAGTCATCAACTTCTCCCAGATCATAATGAATTTGAAGAAGCTGAAAGACATTTTTGTATATAGGTATGTTAGGAAGACGAATCTCTTTCAGTTTTCCAAAATATGCTTTCAGTTGCTTAAGAGACTTCCTGGAAGTTGACTACTTGAAACAGTTTTTTTGCTGAAAAAGGCTGCTTCAGTGATTTCATAGCGCAAAACTTTGTTCTTGCAAACATTTTTCATTTTGTGAATTTTTTCTTTACTTGGGCTTTAAACCTTCTCAAATTCCCTCCTCATATTCTCCAGTAGCATCCTCTTTCAAAAATATCCCCTTCTTTCCTTTGAAGATTGATCAAAAGGAGCAAAAATGCACCTATAGCAGTTTCATAGTGCGCTACGAAACTGTTGTGTATTGCATGTTACCTACAATAGTTTTTTCCAAAAACATTCCTCCTTAGGATTCTTCTCAGCTGTTTCATTATTCCAATATGTCACACATACTTGAGATTACCCATCCATAAAAAAACTTCAAAAAGTAATGTCCTAGCTTCAATCAAAATTGTGTTAAGGTTTCATCACTTACTGCCCTATTCCTTTGTGTTGAGGCTGTCCTCCAGATTTGCTCAGTTGAATTTCCAGGTCCTCAATTTTCCTTTTCATTACTCTGATATTGGTTCTAAGCCTGTCATTAATCCATATGATGTATCTTGCCTCTTTAATGGCAGGGACAGTCCAGGTGAAGTATTGGGCCTTTCTGCTCACTACTTGAGGTTTTGAATTTCCTTCATGTTCCCACAGGGCCTTCATTTTTTTGAAGCTGGCTATCTCAACTGCATGTTTCCTTGCCCCTTTCTTAAGTTTGGCAATCTCAATATTGGCAAGCTTCAATTTCTTCTTTCTTCTGACATTTCTCCTTTGAAATCCCTGTAAAGGAGACTTGGAAAAACTTGCCCTGTTTTAGTTTGAACACTGCCTCGCTTGAGTTGAAATGGAGAATTGCCTCGCTTGAGCCTTCAAAGAACTATGATGTATGCTGACCCTAAGTTTTCCAAGTTCTTCTTATGCATGAAGGGAACACAAAAAATGACCAAGACCAATTCACCCTTACCTTTTCTTTTTGAAATTTGAAAAGAGTGCGTACAAAGACCCCTAACAAATCTAATGATGAGAGTGAATTGCTGCATGTGATGGGTAAGGTTCAGTGGCTAACACCTAATGATGAAACATTAACAACTAGACTCGATTTGACACGAATCCCCGATTTCGTAGTGCATCCAGTGCAAATTTTGGGTTTTGTGCTATGAAAACTCCTAACTACAAATCCCTAATTTCGTAGCACATATAGTGCATTTTATGAGTTTTGTGCTATGAGAACTCCTAGGCCATTTCATAGCGCATGTCAATTTTGGAAAAACCTAACACATGACACTTTTGAAATAATGTGGAATCTAAAATAGTAGAAACAAGGTTGTTGACATTTATTTAAAAATGGAAACAAGACTCCAACTCTATGATTTAGACTCTAAAACAAAAAAAAATAAAAAATAAAAATGACTGGACCATGTTTAACATAAAAACTTTGGAACCATGTGGGCTGTCCAAAATTTTAAAAACTTTTACAGTGATAACACAAGGAAAGGAAAAGAAAAGAAGGGGTCCAACAAGGGACAAAAACTAAAAGGTGAGAAGAAGAAGAAGGACCTTTATAAGGTCAAATGCTATGGATGTCACAAGTTTGGACACTATGTCAAAAATAGTCCATAGAGAAAGAAAATTGAGAAAAAAGGGAAAGAAGCAGACAACAACTTTAGCAATAGATGAGATCTACAACAAGATGGATTGGGAATTCGTACTTATCACTTACTTATTTAGCTCAACCTCACAGGTTGTTTGTTATATAGATAGTGGGGAATCATTTCACATGAAAGGTGTTAGGGAGTACTTCTCTAGCTATAAGGAGGAGAAAATTAGATTCCAGATCTAGATGTGGAACAAGTCCAAGTGTAATCTAGTTGCAAAAGGGTTTGTTCTATTTTAGAGGGAGAATCACAAGCCAATTCCTATTCATGATGTGTTACATGTGTCAGGCTTGGGGATGAACCTAATTTCCATATCTATCCTTCAGGATAAAGGGTACAATGTACTCTTTAGAGGGGTGACAATGTTGATCATGCACAAATATTGGAAATCACCTATAGTGATTGGAGTTAGGAGAGATTGATTTTATAGGTTTCATATTGTTATCTGTTAGAGGAAACTTGGTTGCGGGAAAACCTCTAAGGTAACCTCGAACCTCTTTAAGGTTGAATGTTGGCCCTTCAACCTGGAGAGGGATCTCTCCCTAAAACCTCAATTACTGAAGGTAACTGTAGTAGAAGGCTTGGAATTGAGTCATATGGCTAGATTTATTGAAAAATGATAGAAATTTGTTTGGGATATGTGAAAATACTACCATTGTGCATGGAGTCTAACCCAATAAGGTTTTATACAAACACAGTTTCTATGAGAAAAACACAAAAGAAGGGTAGCAATAATTCCTTTGACACTTAATTGATTTAGTGGAAGATGAAGGAAATTAATGTAAGGGTTAAGTGAAAAACAATTATTAATTCCTAAGAAATAAAGAAACATGAGCATAAAATATGAATCCCAATCTCATACATTCAGTTTTTCAGACATGAGGAAATGTAAAACAAAGGAAAAGATAGACATGGAAATACAACACAAGAATTTATGTAAATGCTCATGAAGACTATTTTCATTAATGATCTGCTCAAAAATACACAAGGGATGATATATCTCAAATAAATTCCAACCCTTTATTCTTCTACAGTATTTTCTTATATAGATAATACAATTATTTTAATATGTTTGTAGCTCAAAAAATAATTATAGTAATCCAGAAATATAATAAATATACTAGGTACATGCATCTTGAAAATTTTTAAACATATCAAAAAGTCATAATAACTTGCTGAAAATTATGCTGAAATTGAGCTTGAAAAAGTGTATCATGATCGTGTTCTCGTCATTGTAGATCAGCCTTGTCATCCTCCAAAAACAGGTTTTGTTTCGTTGTTGTCTTTCTGGTCATCCCTGCTACGATATGGTAATATCGTCATTGCTAGTCCTGTAGTTTCTTGAAAAAATGGTTTCGCTAATAAGCCGACTATCAAATCCTTTTCCAAACTATTTATTTTTCATAATGCACTAACAATGGAAACGCTAGCTCTTTCTTTGTAAAATACGCTAACGTGGAATGTGTCAGCGTGTTGTAAAAAATTGAAATTTAAAATTTTATTTTTGGCGTTGATATTCTCTCTATCAACCAATACCTGAAAACACTGACACTCCCATTGTCAACGTATTCCTATTAATCACCTTTTTCTGAAGCCGATAAATGATGATAACCCCATTATCCACATTCTCCTGTTTATTAAAAATTGTTTCATTGGCAGAGAAATTGTCAACGTTTATAAAAAAAAGTTCAAACTAAAACTAAAATGTGATAACACATATTAACACTCCTGAGGCACTTTTTAGCAGCAATAATCCGAGGGATCAAAGGGAGTATGGCGTAGGAGGATGGGCCATATATATGATGTGAGAATTAGATTGCTTCATGAGATAGTGACATGTGCTCCGGAGGTGAGCATATAGAATGACGATGTTTGCAAGGGATGTGCGATGGGGAAGTTTGTGAAAGAAATATTTCCAAGGAGTGACACTAGATTAAAGGGTGTTCTTGAATTTGTGCATTCAGATATATGTGGATTGATTATGACAAAGTCTCTCAGGGGATAATAATGCTTCACTACTTTTATTGCTAATTTCTCTAGGAAAACCTATATATGCTCCCTAAATATCAAGGATGAGGTCTTTAATCGCTTTGAGGAGTTTAAATCTCTAGTGGAGAATGTGATAGGTAGGAAGATCAAGATTCCTTGGTCAGACACTAGAGGTGAGTACACAAGAAAGGAGTTTCTGGAATTTTGTACCAGGGTAGGAATCAGGAGAGAGTGGATGGTTCCTTACAACCCACAGTAGAATGTTGTTGCTAGGAGGAAGAATTATCCTATATCGGAGGCACTAAGAGATATGGTGTATGACCATGGTATGCCACGTTACTTAAGGGAAGAGGCATGCAGTACAAAAGTATACATTAATAATAGGGTTCCACATAGAGAATTGAGCAAAATAACACTAGAGTAGGAATTCATAGGGAAGAGTTTAGATGTCAATCATTTCAGGATATTTAGTAGCCTAACATATTGTGACATTCTAGGAGAGACACGTTCCAAGTTAGATTGAGTGGTGGTACTTTGTGGGGTATAGTGAGACCTCTAAGGCATATCAAATATTCATTCTAGGGTCTTGGAGGATTATAGTTAAGAGTGATGTCAAGTTCCTAGAGAATAAGGCATACAGGAAGTTCAAATATTTGACAACAATTGATGATCAAAATGAGTAGCTAGCAGTAGTTCCTAGAGTTTAGTAATAGGACCAAGGGAAACACAGTGCGAGTACAGTGACCAGCCCGAGCATAGGCTGAAGTGAAGGTGTTCCTGATAATTCACAATGTATGGAGGTGCAGATGCAACATATTAAGGGGATCCATCAGAAGGACATAAGGGTCAATACTCAATCATCTACAATTGGCAAAAGAAACTTTAAGGTTCAATAGAAACTTAGGGATGCTCATGAGTGTGTGGGAACTCTTAGGATGGGCAGTAGGTAGAAAATACAACTAGAGAGGTAGATTGGCTACATGGTGTTAGACCATTAGTTAGTTGATATTGAACCCTCCGACTCTTAGAAGGTTACACAGTAACAGGTGTGGAAAGATGCTAAGGTTGAGGAGTATACCTCAATAATGTAAAATGATTTATGGGATGTTGTGCGTAGACCACTAGGTAGAGCGATGGTTGGATCACACTAGATCTATAAGATCAAACAACGTGTAGATGGAAACGTCGAGAAATACAAGGCGAGGTTTGTGATCAAGCGGTTCTCTAAGAAGGAGGGAATAGACTACTAGGAGATGTTTTCTCTCATGTCCACGTAGAATTTTATACAATTCGTGATCTCATTAGCAACATATATGGGATGGAAGATCCATCAGATGGATGTGAAGACAACATTCCTCAATGGTGAGTTAGAAGAGGAGCTATACATAGAGAAATCATGGGGCTTTGTAGCTCACAGCAAAGAGACCCACATGTGTAGGTTGAAGAGAGATTTGTATGAGATAAAAAAATACACAATCCCTCACTTCAAATTCCGTTTTACTGTGACACCAATCTACTTTTTGTCTCATCGTTTTTTTTTCTATAACCATGTTGTCCTTTGATAGCATGAGAACTTATTTTTTGTATTATTACAACAAAACACAACACCTCATGTAAAGCCTCACTAGGTGACCTAAACAATGTGTAATACATGAGAGTATTACCACTTTCACCTTAGCAACTACTCTGCTCTCTTTAGTGAAGCACACAACCCAACATAAGGGAGGTTTCCTTGGGAGGGCTTACGGATGAAGGTGGGATGAAGTAACTAAAGGATTTTAACCTACGTTTCCCCTAAGAATCTTATGATGACAATCATGAACAATGGTTCTACATAACTTAATACAATATTAAGACAAAAGTCATGAAATAAAAATAAAGTGATAACACCTATCACTTGCACTTATCATTTCAAATGGTTAGCCTAGTTTTACACAGTATTTTGTCACACCTCCTCCACTTCCCTGTGTCATACCCCAAATTACCTGAAACTTGGCAATCATGCAGTGTATCCATCCTAATATGTAGCTCAACTCCTCCCTGAAACACTAATGGAAGCATGCCTTGAGCCTTCCCCGAAAAATTAAGCTCTAAAACCCTAATTTCAGGATCCGTGCGAACCTAATATTGGCAACTAGTGTTGATTGCTAGCTGAACTATATTCTCGCACTGCGAGTGCACTTTTTTCTTGGATACTAGCGTTGATCAATAAAAGGAAAATTTTACTTAAGAGGACAAGAATCTTCGTGATCTAGAGGCTTCCATAAGGACGAGCTGGAGGTTATTCGATGTGGATGTGGTCGAATACTCACAATATTTTCCTTTGATCTTATCCCTGTGAGCTACGTTCTTGAGATGAGGGCATTCCCCTATGTTTGGAGAGATCCTAACTCCCTCTCCTACCTATATATTCATCCTCTCCCATTCCCAAGTGGTTGGTCTCTGATTGTTTTCACCCTTATGCTGAGATAGTGCTTGCATGTTACTCATTTGGCTTGGATAAGGAGTGCTTGGAGAGCTTGAGCTTGGACTTGGACATTCACTCAAGGAGAGCTTATTGACATCAAGGCTTGGTTGTATGCTTCCTGCTTTATTTTATTAATATATACAACTTCTTGGTCACTTTCCATAAATGTTTGTGTTAATGCATCATTTATATTAATGCTCCTTGATATGTTAAGTGGATTACTTTCAATTATGCTAGTTGTACTTGTATGCTTCGTTGTGTCTTTGATCACTTGTGCAACAAATGTTGTGATCAGTAGAGCTGAGCCTGAGGTGGAAGCAATTCGAGGTCTTCAACAAAGGAGTACGTTATAGCATCAAAACGAGGTAGGCCATCTTCCTCTTCTCTCATTTCGATTGTAATTTAGGAAAGTTTCTGGTAGATTGTCCTGTAGGTTGCCAGTCCCACTCATTGGGCTAGAGGGATCATCTCTATCCTCAGAGAGGATTTACCTAGGCAACAAAATTGTGACTTTGTTGGGAAAGCTATAACCCTTTCCATCCATTCTTTGATTAGATTCTCCGATGAATTTAACCAACCATCAATTTCTTGGCTTGTGTGTATCACTATAGCTATTTGCAATCACTAGTTATTTCCTGAGAATGTTTAGTTTGCTCTGATCTTGAAGATTTTTTATTTTTCCTTATTTTTCTCACCCAACGTGTTTTCCGCTATGACAGAAGCGTTTTCAGCACTAATTTTTCAATTACATTCACATTGATCTTCCTTTCATCACCCTTTTTCCTTTAACAGGCGTGCTGATCCCAGAGGATAGAAGAAAATTAGGGTTTCTTCTTGTTTTCAATGTTGTTTGACCTCTGTCAGTGATTTCCCAATGTAACTGCAATGTGTTTGTCTTGATTACTATCCTTATGTGATTGCAATTGTCTCTTGGCTTTGTTGATGTGTTTTTGAAGCCTATTTTCTTTCTATGGTTTCTAGGGGTTTTAGGTCACCCTTCACTCATTGCTTGGTCTGTCTCTCTAATATCTAGAGGTGTAGGCTAGAGACCAGTTCTGAAGTATTTAAACATAGCAGTTGTCGTTAACTGTCTGCATTGTATCCCAAGGTGAAATATCGTCCTAGTATGGAAGTATATTGAAGGTTCTCCAGTACTTTCAGGTATATAGGAGGCACTTCAGTATGGTAAGTATATAGGGACGCTCTCATCGAATGGTTATGCAATAGACAATGCTAACACAGACTTGTGCTCCTCGTACTGTCGATTATATATTCAAAGACCCCACTAGGTTGCTATCCTTTAGCCACAGGTAACCGAGTCAGCCACCTTGTAAACATGATACATCGAACACAGCGTTTGGGGAGATTGGTTGTCATACGTCAAGTACTTGGTTTTGGCTAAGGTGTATATAACGGTTCACGGATACTTGGTAAACCCTCTTGCCTAGCATTACCCATTTTGATTTATTTTTTGTTTCATGACATAAAATTAACTGCCAATGATAACATGTCAAACCCATGCAGTTTCTTCTTGGCCTCACATTGAGTAATTCCTTGTTAATTTTAATTTTAATTAGCCCTTAATGAATCATCTCTTTTCCTTCTTATCTTCAAAGAAAGTCATCGTGGCTCAACCACTGAGTTCACCTCACAGTTCCCCTTCATTTTCTGATACTGAAGGGTCTTCACAAGGAGTTCATCTAGAACTTTCGTAGTCATTTGAAGCTCAAGGCTTTGAACTTGGAATTGTCCTAAGCATTCAAACCCTTTCTTCTCATCCTCCACCTCGAGATTCATGATCATCTCAGGAGTCTAATCCAAAAACCCCTGAGAGTCCACAAAGGTTTGTTTTATACCCTTTGAATGCATTATTTGATCCATTTGTAATATCTCCTCAACATCCTTATAGTTCATAAGATCGACATGGCATTCCTATGGAGTTATCTCCTCATACATCTCGGATTCCTCCTCACCATTTGTTTCCACCTATGGATTCAGAAGGTGAGATCCCAACCTCTCCTCGAGGTCCTCCAAAAGTCTCCGCTACTCACACTGCTAATGTCAATAATGAGTATGAATATGACTTTCCTCTGGAAGGATTTCCTTTTACAGGAAGAGTTCCATCTCAACCACCTCCTGAAAAAAATGGGCCTATGCTTCCACATGGTTATACAACCTTGCCTCAATTAGTTTCAGGAACTCCCAATACTTCTTCTTTATACCAAAATCCTATTTGTTCGTCAAATGCTATGCCTACTTCTGGTCCATTTATTCCTAATGTGACCTATTGTTATAAAACCATTTCCCACTCTTGGTAGATCTGATAATTTGGTTATGGCCTAGGGAAATCCTTCCTTTCCAGACTTGGTCCCAAAATCTAAAAAAAAATGTTTTATTTCCTATAAGCTACTTTGCCCTGTGTTAAAAGCATGTACACATGGGTCAGTATATACACTGTTGAAAATAATACTGAGAGGGGGGTTGAACCAATATTATCAGGATAATTATTCTTTCTAAAAAACAACTGATATACGCTACTTCACTTTAATAAACCTGCGTATGTACGCTGTTATGCAGAAGAAAACCCGCGTATACAGAACATGCTTTTATTTTACTTAGTCTTTCTGATGATGATTGTTAGTTAGTGATGCAGAATCCAATAACAGTATCCAGAGACAGTAAAACAGAGCAGAAAGACAATCAGACACAAGAACACAAGATATAAGGTGGAAACCCAATGTGGGTGAAAACCACCTGCTGCAATTCGTCTCTATCTTCCTTTTAAATTAGAAAACTTCTTTTACAATGTACTGGTGCAGTCTTTTTACCAGTACGCAGGCTGCAACCTGCAGAGAGCTACTACTCTCTCTTGTTCTCCAGTTTTCTCTTGGAAGGGAGCAACAACCCCCTTTAGCGTTTTGTACTAGCCAAGATACTTATATGTAGATGCGGGCCTACAGAAGGCAACAACCTTCTCTTTCTTCCAGGGACCACTTTTCATCAATTTTCAAACTGGATCCATGAACATCAAACAATCATCAAGAGTCAATCAATCTCCTTTCCACCAACTAGATCTGAAACCAGTAGATACTCCTCTGACAGCTGTACACAGAAAACTGTACCAGAAACCATATAGCAGAAACAGAACCCAAAACCCAGCAGCAATAAGCAGAAACACCCAGATCACAACTTAAAGCATGTACGCAATTTTAACAGTCTGCAACTTGCATGCATATGCCTCTGCCTATGGAAGAACCTGCGTATACGCTCCTTTACTTCACCTAAACAGCGTGTATACGCGCCTTCGCTTCAATGAACCTGCGTACAGATCTATAAAGGACAATACACTCTTCCAGATATTCAAGCACTAAATAACCCAGATTATCAGACTTATAGATCAGACAAGCGCCACATCAAGCAGATCAAAATCAAACAGAGATACTATCATTGAGCTTAAAGATTATGACCCATGAATAGACCTTGTCCTTCCTTTGTGCTAAAGTCCCTCCTTCCTTCACATCCAGATCTGCATCACCATCCAATATACCAGCTCTAGCACTTTCTTAGATCTTCAATTATAATTCAGATGGTGATTTGCCACAAGATCTCCTTCCTCTTTTATAGTCCTAGGCCTTCTCCAATACCATGGTCCAAAACCATAACATT